>JAOWAY010105308.1:0-11054 GCA_028565895.1 Goniobranchus geometricus
CCCCCCCTCTCTCTCTCTCTCTCTCTCTCTCTCTCTCTCTCTCTCTCTCTCTCTCTCTCTCTCTCGCATGCGCCTTTCCTCCGATAGTCCTCTTTCGCTTCATCCCCCTTTTATTTTTACATTCTCATCTTTTCTCGAGGTGTTAACTCTTTTGTAAGCATGAAATTTTCTTTGTATTTTTCTTCCATTCTTTGTTTGTTTCTACTCTTCCTTCAGAACTTCGGTTTCATTGGAATCTTCATCAGTTTTCTGCATATAGGGCTGCGCTTCATTCAAGCAGAATTCAGATTGATAGTTAAGTCCCTTCTCACTTTTTTCTCCCCCCATGTCCTTTTCATTCATCCTTTCAAAGATTCTGTTGTGTTAACATTTGATGCCATCATTTGGGTAGTGTAACATATTATGTAAGTTTTGTTCAGCTTTCGTTCGAAAATTCACAAACAATCGGAGCCTCTTCCAAATAAGATCTCTGTCAAAGCTTTATGAAAGGATGAAGAGTAGAAGAGATAAAATGAACATCATTGGACATGTAAATGGGTGTTTTATTGACATCGTTGATAAAGTTTAGAACCTCAGGGGGCTTAGAACCCCGGACTACTCAGAATTTCTCTCTAAAAAAAAAAATGACTAAGCAATGGAAAGTCAGATCAACTCTCGTCGGGGAGTTTAGAAGATCAGGATTTCTCTTTTTAAAATGACCAAGCAATGGAAAGCCAGATCAACTCTCATGGGGGATTTTAGAAGGTCAGGATTTCTCTTTTTAAAATGACTTAGCAATGGAAAGCCAGATCAACTCTCGTGGGGGAATTTAGCAGCTCAGGATTTCTCTTTTCAAAATGACTAAGCAATGGGAAGCCAGATCAACTCTCGTGGGGGAAGAAACAAACAAAGTTAAATTGGAATAGAAGAACATCAGCCTCTATTGAGCTTGTAGCTTCGAAAGAGGAGCTGAAACTGATATGATACCGCCACCGATCTGCTCAAAATTAGTCAAATTACCTTAGCTCTACGGCGAGTCCCTTACTTCCCCGTGATGATTCCTCAGACGAAGGCGCCCAACCACCCACTCTCCCTCTTTTCCTGTCCATGACCTCTTTTTCCACACTCATTCCCGTCCATCTCTAAATCTGAATGTCTTCTTGATCTTTTCCCGTTCACTTAACCCTCCATGATTCTCTTTTTCAAGACTGTTCCAAATTGAGAGCACGAAATATGGGAGGGAAAAAAAGTTTCTCCATGCATGTAATTAAGTGCTTTTATTTAACTTAATTTTGGGGCTTGCCAGAATGGTACGTCTCGGTGGGTGTCGTAAATGTCGGTACTGGGGTTATGAATTGATCTCACTGTATTCTTTTGTTTGTTTGTTGTTTTTTTCAGGGGGTGGGTTTGGAGATATTTAAAGACACATTACACTTCCATTTCTAACATTACTGTTTTCATTTTTATCATCTCAATAATACATATTATAAACAATACCCTTATTGTTACATCCATTATTACCATCTCCATTACCACTCGTTTTATTGTGACTATGACCATTGTAACTTTTTGTTGTGTACACATTTGAGAATTGGTATGATGTCCATTACCCCTAAAAATAATACCTCCTAAATACCTCCAGCTAGCCATTCTTGTTAAGGCACATATTTTCATTTTCGTTGTTGTGCACAGCGGTTACAATTGTGTGTGTGTGTGTATGTGTTTTTCCCCATTCTTTAATAACACAACACTTTGGAAACAAATCCCAAACAACAACAAATACAAAACAAAAACATGCTACTTATACACTGATTGATTTAAATGTATTTAAGTGCCTGCCTGTTGCTAAGGACAACTTTTGAGAGTTGAAAAGTACCTGAGCATATGGGTCCCATTTCATTAATATTATGAGATTATGACTTCTATATGATTGTGATAATTACTATGTCTTTGATGATGATTATTCTTTTAGGATTATGACTTTGATGAAAATGAAAATGAAGACGAGAACAATATTATTATCATTATTATTATTAAATCATTATTATTATTATTATTATTATTATTATTATTATTATTATTATTATTATTATTATTATTATTAGCATCATCCGATAAGCTTAATTATCATCGCAGATTGAGAGCTAGATTTAGATTTGTCTCCGAAAAATATTACAGGGACACAACAATAGCACCCTGAATTAATACATTAGAGCAAGCCCGACAGGCATAAAAAGAGTTTAGAGAACAAGCTATTACCTTCCTCCAAAATAAAAACATTTCGGAATGGAAGGCCAAATGCTAGCAAGAAGACATTGAAAAGTTATGAGGAGGTGATAAGATTGGTACGACTGCAAGCCTGTATGATCTCCAAAGGTGATCACATTTGGAAAGTATGCGTGACACTTTGTAGAGGAAGAAGAACAGGAAGAAGAATCAAAGATGTTACTATATGGCTAGGCTCTGCAAAGAGACCAAAGAGATTATGGTTGTGAGTTGAAAAGCTGTGCATTTATTATCACATCCTGTGTAATAATAATTACTAATGTGTATTTTATTGTCACAGTAAAGAGAAGTGTAGCATTACAAGTATGATGTGACCGAAGCATTAATTTTGTTGTGGGGCTGATCAAAGTTTTAATAGCTTGTACGCCTGTTGAGGTTGAAAGCTGAAAAAGTAGTGTTACTTTACTTATAAATTACTGACATTTTTCTTAAAAATAAGCAACAACTACTGTGCACTTTATGTATAAGGACTTGTAAAATATGAAATGGGTATAGCCACTGAATTTTGGAACTTTACCTACTTGTGTCTGAAGTTTAATTCAATAAAATCTAGAGAAAATACAGATGTGCTCTCATCCACCCAAACACACACACATATACACTGTACTTTGATTTTTTTTTTCCATGCATAATTTGTCTAAACATCATAAGACTTGAACATTTGTGGGATTAAACTGTGCGTTGAATTATATTAGAACATGTTTATAATAAAATACCCACAGATTACTACTTCTTCCCTCGTATGTTATAGGCCTGTCGTTAAAGTATATACATATATATAAATACATGTATGTAAGAGTGTATTCATTCTGGAATTACTGTCTGTACACTCTTGATGTCTTTGGTGCAAGTCCATAAATATTATTCCTGTCATTTTTGAACACACTTTTAACATTCAGTAATTTATTTTGCATGAGCTGACCTACAAATTTGTTAAAGTTTTTCGCAGTTTGAATTTTTCTTCCCTGTTTAGGGTATGTCTGTTAGTTATTTACTTAAATTTATCTTTTATTTCAAGCCTACATTTGATAAACTTTTAATTTGTGTCACACCTCAAATTGATTTTAAGATGTCAGTTTTTTTTTATTTTTCCATGAATGCCAAGTTTCATGTATTTCAAGTTTCAAGTTTCCAAATAGTTTTTTTCTTAACCCTCTATGGTTGCCCACCAGTCCTTATTTAGAATCGAGGGATATGTGTTTTCTTGAGGAGTATTGTGAAAAACAGGGTTAAAATGTGGATTCTACTGGTTTTTAAGTTTACTTTTTGATTCTGAACTAAAATGTTAAATTTATCTATAAAGTTGGAAGAGTTTCACTTCTCTAACAAAGTCAATGAGATCAGTTTGCCCAGTCATCACTGCCATATAAAGACCATGGCATCTTAACATGCGATACCTATCTAAAATAATTTCTTTTAAATGTTAGAGAGTAATACACAATGATAAGCTATTGATTGATGCCTAGAACAAGTTATGATGAAATTATAAAACCCTCCATGGATTGATCTGATTACCTCACATTACTCTGGATATACTAATACTATCAAGCATAGGCATAACTGTCCTTTCTTATTCTATGTTGAATCCTTGTTTTGATGCAGGGTCCTCCTCTGAGAGGATTTAGAACTGTTACCGTCAAATCACTCGATGCATGCATGGACAGAAGGTGACCTCAAAGGTTGGCTGAGAGCTTCTTCATTTGAAGGGTCCTCTATCTTCAGTCAAGCTTTCTTTCATTCTCTCAGAAAATTTTGCTGGGAGAGGAAAGGAGGCATACAGTAGAGTCCAGTACAGTCTAAGCTGAACAACTCAATGCTGGATAAAATGATCTTCCCTTCAGTAAATTTGCTCGGTCCTAGGACCCCAAGAATGCTGATCATAGAAGTAAAATTTGAAATCAACTGTTAAAGTTGATTTTTCAGTGAAGTCGATCTTTAAGAATCTGGAGCTAGATACTGTCAAATAAATATTCACACTGATAGTAGTGATAGTAATACTCTGTCTAGCTGAGGCAGTCAGGATATTTGAAAGAGAAGAAGAAGAAGAAGAAGAAGAAGAAGAAGAAGAAGAAGAAGAAGAAGAAAAAGAAGACGAAAAAGAAGGAAGAGGAGGAGAGGGGGAGGAGAATAAGAAGAAGGACGACAACAGAAAGAACAAGAACAAGAGCAAGGTCAAGAAGAAGAAGAAGAGACGCCAAGAGGAGATGGAGAAGGATATCAATCAAAGCCACCAACATTCAGAGAAGCTGTAAAAGGAGTTGAAGAAGCTAGCCCATGATAGACCAGAAATATTTGTTTGTCGACTACATCCTTCCACAGAGTGCAAGAGAAATTGACAATGATGAACAAGGATAATATTTTATGAATCATAATACAAATCAACACTAGTTTAGTTATATCTTAAGAATCGACTTTATTACAAAAAGAATGTGAAATTTCAACCAAGTTGCGCACTTTTTCTAATACTGTCTGTCTCAGGAGATATTCATTTTCTTTTACTGAGCTGAAACAGATATCCGCACACCTGTAAATCATTGGAGACTGGACACTTTCACTGGCACTACCATGAAACTCTTTGGCTCCACATTTTAAGATCTCCAGCAAGTTTTCAGCATTGATACCTCCACCTGAGAATGAGAGATTAAAATGATAAATGACACAATTTTGGAAGACATGGTGCAAAATGCAGAAGCAGTATACTCTTTCATGGCTTTAATCCTCCATGATCATCTCAACTTATGTTGGAAGTATTTTGGCACCTATTTTTTTTTCCTATCAAAAGTAAAGGTTATTCAGGAATCCTTCTTACTCCTCAAGCAATTTGAAGAAACTTTTTCATGACTACATATGCTAGTTAAAAAACCTTTCAAGACAAAGGGTAAAAATAGCTCATCCTTTGCTGAAGTTTCCCGGGGCATGGGTCTAGGGGCGGGTAACGTAATAAATAGGTATGCAGTTTTAAGATGTAAACTGGCAATGCATGGTAAGATTTTCATTCAATGAGATCAAAATTTCTTATTTCGCATGAAATGAAAGTACTAATATATGTATACAATAATAGGTAAGAGAGAAAATATAACTGTCCCCATTCTTTATGAGTGTTGTACAACATATTGCAATATAAATTGGCCTACATCTAATGTCTTATATGTATCATATATTTGTGTTGAGTTCACAAACAATAATGCATTTGGTTGTTTGAAATTACATTCATAACTTGTTTAGCTTTAGTATTTCTATTTTGCACTTAAGTGTCTTGTCAAGGTTGAAGTGTCCCATGTCCTTTACGTTATGATTTTCCTCCAAATTTCTCTCTGATTACGTGTCACAATTTTCGTTGGAAGAAAAACTGAAAATAGAATTTCACTAAGAAAAATGTCAAATTATGAATTTAAAAACAACTAGAATCCTCTTAAGGCACAATATCATATGTACAACAAATTATTAAGTCATTTTGAGTATGCATAATTATTAAGGAAACAATTAACAGCAACATATTGTCAGTGTAACTCTCTAACAGTCAAAGTTCATTAGCCAAAAAACATAGCTATTCAAACGCAACAAGCCTGAAAAAAATTATTATATACAAATAATCATGTAAAAGGCGTCTTTAGAATAACCGTAAGTTTTCATGGTTTTGCCAGTTGAAGTGTTTCTGTAGTTTTTACACACAAATTATGGTCTAAAAATTGGAAGTTAGACGGTTATAGAATTACACCAACGATATATGCAAAGAACAAAACAAAGCTTTATTCGTATCAGCCAAAACAGTATTTCAGGCTTTTTAAAATCTTAATATCTCACATTGACTTTAAACCTCTAAAAGAAAAGCCCTTTTAAAAATGTGTTTTAGAATATTGCTGTTGTGTATAGGACTCTCGTTTAGAAAAAAAAAAATCAATACGGGGTGAAAAGTAATACATGGGGGTGAACAGAAGGTATTTGTGGACATGACCTCATGTCACTGTTGAGTTCTTGTTACTGCTGCAGCTTTGATTGCATTGTAAAGCGTCATTTTGCCAGTGATTTATCATGAAGGGGATTATAAAGGAAAAGTTGGACTTTCATTATTTTTCTTGGAGGATTAATATTAACGGAGAATGAATGATTTGACACCTACCTGGCATGATGATAATTTCATCACCAAACTGAAACGACAAGAAGAAAAGATTGTACTTAATGAGAGGAAAAATGTAAAATGCGATAATTGTCAAAAATACACAATAGTGATTATTGAAGATGGTTTAAGGCACAAAGCTTAACCACCCTACACCTCAACAAAAAAACCCCCACGTTATTATTATTTTTCTTGCTTCATTATTCCCACTAGTAGGGGTCAGCAGTTTGAATTATCAACCTCCAGAATCCCCTTTCTTGAGCATCCTCTGAAGTGATACTCAACTCCCATAGATCTTTCTGGACAAAGTCCACCCACCTTTCCGTTGGTCTTCCTCTCAGCATTTGATCTTCTACTCTCATGTTAAATATTATGTTTCAACTTGGTTGTCATCGTTAAGCCTCATAATATGTCCATACCATCCCAGTTTTTATCTCTCTTACTTTTTCTTTTGTAGAGTTGATGGCGAAGTACTTCCTGATATTGTTGCTCTTCACTTTGTCTTTCCATGTTATCCCTTTGATTCTCCTTAGCATTCTCATCTCTTTTGTTTCAAGAAAATCCCAACTTAAAAAAAAAAAGGAAAACAAAAACTAAACTATTGCGAAATAACTTTATACTTTTCACCTTTTTGATCATCTCTGCCAGGACATTTACACCCTTCAAAGCACTGGTACATCCTCCACTAGACAGAACTCGATGAAATCCAAGTCCCACTATAACTGACATTGATTCCATTACGTTTCTACTTATGTCGATGGCTGGTGGAGAGAAGGAAGCCAACAGATAAAATAAAATCAGCTTTAGAAAAAAACAAGTCTGACATAAATGACCTTGTAAACATGGCCACATTAGTCGTCGGTTTTAATACTTTGATTTGGGCCATTATGTTTTCCACTGTGTCCCAGGCAGACAGAAAGAGGCAACGTAAATGTAAAATTGCATTCTTATTCTCTTATTCATACATTACCATTTTCAAGATACTCCTTTCAATTAGCTTCCACTACTTTTTCCATGATTCACTAGCCCTGTCCGTATGTTATTATTAAGAAAAAAAGCTGCATATAGAAAAAATTTTTTAATCGGTTGTCCTATAAAAGCACACTGAAAGGCTCAACTTCCTTTACAACTTTTGTCACAATTGCTGGTTTTAGAGTAATAAATCATATTTTTTAAATTAAAAGGCCAAACACACTGATTGAATAATTTTTCATGTCATCATAGTATTCCTTGAATAACTGCACTTTATAAATATTGTTTTTTGCATTTGGCACAGGGCTATTAACAAATGTATCCCTGGATAGAAGGCACAGAGATACGACAAATTTAGACCACAATATTGGCATTATGATTTTCCTAAAATCTATTATAAATTTTCCAAACCGCTGTCTGTCTGTGTGTTGCTGAACTCCTCCATTCATAGACAACAAATTTTGGCAAATTAGGTATCAAATCAATGTCTCACTCCAAGGAATGAAAAAGGACAACTTTACAAAACAATCTTTTCCATTTGAGTAAGGCCACCGAGAGCAATACTCAGATAATCACCATGTGACGCAGGAAAGGCAGCCCAGCGAGCCATGTGTTCACAGTTCACTCCCAAACACTCACAACCAACCTGTATGTTATCATGCCCCACCTGTGTGTATCAAATCAAATTCTTAATAACTGCCCCTATGACTATCTGCATAACTAGCTCTAGATCTAGATCCAGCCAGATCTAGAATCTACAAATATAATCTAGATAAAGGTCCAGAGCTAGATTGGTAAATGATAGAAGCCTATCAATACAAATCTAGATCTAGATACTAGAAGCCTACAGCCACTACATCGGGAGGCAGATATAGAAATTATCTAGATCTAGATTAGACATGCAGCCATTAGGCTGTAACAGGACTTCTTGTTTAACAGAATTGTGTAATGTAAAGAACAAAAACAAACATCTTTATCAAACTATGCACTGTCATCTAAGACAGAAAATAGAGAGCTTTCATATAGATGCAAACTAGGCACAGTTCCATTCGAAAATGAGGCCATGATTATCATGTTTCCAAAAAGACAATACAAAACAAAAAGAATGACCAAAAACATTGATTGCAAGACCAAAAGCCTGGTGCTTAATACAAGAACAAGACTACAATAAACAACATCATTGACTTTGAGGAAAGTAGAATCTAGACAATGCAATGGAAAAAGTGCTGGAAAAAATAGTCTTGAACAGTTGGGATTGACTCAAGGCCTCTGCATTGGCATGACACATACTTGATAACTTCTCCGCAGACATAAACTCCTCGCTTCTCATTAAAGAACTCGATCTGACACATTCCAAGACAGACACAAAACACATGAGTGCATGAAAGTACTTAACAAAATCATGGACATTGAAACCCCCAAAATTGTAAGAGCAACCATGCAACACACTCGAGGAAATAGCTAAAAACTCACTAATGCACAATCACGCAACGACACACATTTACACTATTTCTATCAATCAACGATTCACCAATGGAAAGCCCTGCCAATAAACATTGTTAAATTCAGAGATGTGAAACATTTCAAAGGGATGTATTGTCAACTGTGGCTTGGTTGTCTTGCTAAGAGGTTCCTGCATATTCATGTTCAAGGTCAAGGTTCAACCACCACCTTGCCCACAGGAGCACTAGCCAAGCTCAAGATCTTAATAAAAGTACTTTGACTGGCTTACTGATTTGTGCCATGTCCAGCATGATTTGCAGGCTTGAAAGTACAAAAGTCATAAAGATTGCAAGACATGAGTTGTAGAAATAATTCCATTATATCTAGAACAATTCTGTCGTAAAGAAGCAAACAAATTTTGATGAGATGAGATCAGTTAAACAAAAATGATGAAAATAAAAAACTACAGAAAGATAGCCAGTCAATAGTAGACTACAACTTCCTTCTATGAAGAGTTTCTATTCTCTTCTTGACATCTTATAAGTATTAGAATTATTTTACTGATTCATGATTACCACTCCTGAATTGGAGAAAGTTTTCAAATACTGCACTGATGTGCACAAACCTTAGAGCCTAAGATGAAAGTGTACCAAATACAGTTACTTATATGCACTGTGTATATGCTCACAAATTCCTCATTCATCATGTTTAATGCATGTTGGGACAAAATATCTTTTACAAATGATGTGCCTGTCGTGTGAGTTCAAAGATATCTGATAGAGAGTTTGGTGAGAGCTTGATGGATGCGACCTACAGAAACCTGCAGGGTATGTCTCATGGAGGACAGAAAAATAAAGAGCTTAATAAAATACAGATTTTCTGCCTAGTGTAGTGCAGCGCCATCAATGCATTTCAGTTGTATGTATGACTGCCTTTTGTTTACATACAATATCTTTACATGATGTGTCTTAATTTATTGTATCCGTTCTGAAATAACTAATTTAGAGTGAGCGAAAGGCATTAGATTAATACTCATAAAATCTGAACTTCTAAGACCTCACCATCTCCACAGCATTCATTCCAATACATGAAGATATTGCTTGGATTTCATTTATTTCCTTTTTTTCCTTCACTTCCTGTGTTAAGTAATCATTGTGGTGAATGAAAGAAACCTGTGGGAATGCAATCAGTAAATCTGATATAAAAAGATGGCCCCGAATGCCTGATTAACAAATAGATTAGGGACTAACCTCTGTGGAAAGTTGATGGCAATGGATGCACTTCACCTGTAAGAAAACAGTACAAATGACAAAAATTAAAAACAGATCACGTCTCTATAAAAAGTGGTGGTAGGTGCTTACATACATCAAATTAAATCTACAAGCAAAGTGAAGTACACTTGGTTAAATGTAGAAAATCTTTGTGAAGAATGTAAAAAAAGAAAGATGTGAAAGAGAAATGGAAATTCAATGACTCTTGAGTGTCCCTTTAGATATTTGTCACTTCCTCCAGTTTTTGGTCTTTCAGCAAGATGGTAGTCAGAAGTTGACTGTTCTAGGCTGTTGATGTCTTTTGAATTTTTAACACTAGCAGTATATTTCCATTCCCAAAAATGGAGCATGCCTTCACAAGTTTTGTAAAATGAGGAAGGGCAAAGGAGCAAAAAAAAATCTTCAAAGGTATATACTTAAAGCACAATAATTTCAATGTATTTTAAGGCCCATCAAAACTCATACACCGATTTCATTATTTCCTTCTTTTTTATTTGTTCTCATGGTTGAAAAATTAGACTGGTCACCAGTAAAATTTCAAACTTTAGATTATTCCCAACACAACAATTTTAAAGAATTATTTCATCCTCACCCAAGAGCTCTTGACACCTCTTCTCATCAACTGAGCCATCTCTATCAAAAATAAAAACAGATTGTATACATTATATAAAACAACAATAATTATAAATATTATAACAACAGAATCCACATGATTTGAAGATACTAGACTTCAATCTGGCAATTTCTAATGGCTCGCCTGAAGAGATTATAGTGGAGATCAAATTCAAGAGGGTTGTTGGAACAAATGATATGTTTTTTTTTCAAGACCTTTCATCCTTTCATTTAATATGACAGGTAATGCAGTGGGTTGATATCAACATTGGTAAAACAGGCTAACAGAGACAAAGAGAACACAAAGAGAGAGAGAGAGAGAGAGAGAGAGAGAGAGAGAGAGAGAGAGAGAGAGAGAGAGAGAGAGAGAGAGA
>JAOWAY010105419.1:0-11054 GCA_028565895.1 Goniobranchus geometricus
TATTATATTTTTTTTATTTTTTTTATTATGACGATTATTATTTGTCTTATCTTTCTTGCCATCATTTTAACAATCACTACGCTCAACATCAGCTTTAACACAAAAACGACTGCAACAGTGTCTAATTTCTATCCAACAGATTTATACCCAGCAAAAGAAAGGAAAGACATCCAATGTCGTGGATGCCATTTGGAGGAGGGCCACGTGCATGTGCAGGCATTAGATTTGCTTTTCTGCAGCTTAAAATGGTGGTGGCTAAATTGCTCCGTGATTTTGATTTTCAACCATCGCTTCAACTGTCAGCTCCTCTCAACCTGAAGCAGGGAGCCACCATTATGCCAGCGGATGGCATACACCTTTCGGCTTTACGCCGTGGATCGGCCATGTCAGATTGCGGAAATGATAGACGGGGATCCATTTTTTCGACATTGGGTGTAGACGACAGGGATGCATCAAGACGGTCGTCTGTCCAGGAAGAGGAAGTGGAAGACATTGAATTTCCGTTTTCTATTCCCGATAAAAATTCATATGGGAATAGATTCAGGCGACGATCAAACCCTTTGATTGCAAGTCAAAACAGGCTGCCCCAGATCAATGTGGAGGAGCATGAAGACAACTTACACTCTGAGTCGGATGTGATGAGCGAGGATTCCATCATTACAGGTTTTGAAATGCTGCGACGAGCGTCTCTCAATAAAGGCCTAGAATTTCTCCTCAAATCTTCAAATTTAGACTTGAGTTCTGACGGTGACTTATCCAGAAGGTCCTCAATGGATAGTAACTTTATGAACCTGGATGAAACATCACTCTTCACAACCTTCCTGGAAGATTCAGCAAACAGATATAATAAAAAGATGTCCAGGAGAGGTTCCGCCCTCCCAGTACTAGAATCAGTTGGCGAATACAAAGAAATGAAAAGTTTCATGACACCGTGTCAAAGCTATCCAGAAAAAGAAATTTGGCAAAGGGCAAAACAATCAAACCGCCTGGCTCACCGGAGAGGCTCTGGATGAATACGAAATGCCAAAGGGATCATTCAATAATGCATTAAGTTCAGTTGATGATATGATAAATGCTTTAAATTTTGCTTTTTCAAAAATGATCAAGAACATTCCAATCATGAAATGAAATAATCCCCCTTCTTTACTGCGATCAATTTTAGGTTAATTCTCCTGTAAGATCTGACAGTGACTTCACAAATATTTTCAACATCGAAAATATTTCAAAAGTTAGTTTCTACCAGCTAAAAGATATAATGATAATCTTCAAATGAAAACATTGACATAAAATGTTCATTAACGTTTTGCATTCGTGTTAAAAAAATTTACAAACCTGCATACCTGTTCCATGAACGGGAAATTTGTTTCGCTGGATGGAGTTAGTTCTGTTAGACAGGATGCTTGTTAAACAGTGCCAATGAATAATTGATTATATTGCCGAGACCGAGACTCGTGATCTAGATTTAGATCTCTAGATGATCTAGATCTAGATCTAGATCTAGAATGCTGTACTTTACTACTTACGTTTACTTACCCAGTCAATGATTGGAATGGTGGAGGTATGGGACATTTAGACATTGGCACTCATTGGGCTATTGTTAAAAATAGCCGAATGACATCTTCCTGGAATAGGCCTAATCGATGGTTAGACTGAAAGAATTGGGCTGTAGAACTTAGCGGAAGGCATTTTTAAAATTAAAAGAATGTCGAGCAGCCTTCAGGTGGTGATGCTGCTGTTGTTGTTATTATTGGTTTTGTTGTTGTTGTTTTTGTTGTTCGTTCGTTCGTTCGTTCGTTCTTCTTCCTTCTGGTGTCATTGTTGCTACTATTGTTACCTTTAATCTTATTTTATCATATTACAAGACTTTATTTATTCGATAGACTACTCGAAACTGACCTCAATCGATTACTCCCCTCACGAACATAATTGGAGAGGAAAGGGGCCAGGAAGAGGAAATGGCAAATTCAAAAAGATGTCAGGAAAAATAAAACATTTCTAGTTTTTAATTTTTGTTTGAAGCTTCAGAAAATTTTGTCTATAAAAAAATATGTACAAATCTAGATCGACTTATTGGTGAAATATTAGAAAATGTCAGTATCATTGTTCAATCATTATTACATGCCGGATACCCAAAGTTGTCAGTTATCCTTGTATTAATATAGATGCGTTACCTTGCTCATTAACTTGAGTGGAAAAAAGGCTCTTTAGCTTTTTACGCGATCTTAATAAACTTGAATTCAAATCAAATCATTATTCACCTCAGTTCCACAATTCTTCTTCTTCTTCTTCTTCTTCTTCTTCTTTTTCTTCTTCTTCTTCTTCTTCTCTTCTCCTTCTTCTTTTTCTTGCCTGTAATCTGGAATGGAAGTGTACGAGAGATTGAAAAAAAAACTATCAGATTTGGTGTTAACGTGTCCAAATGGTCTGAAGCCTTGGTAAATTGAAACAAACATGTATATCGTGGGTAAAGATCTATAGGGGCCTATTTATAAGAGTAAACACGGTTATAATCAATAGAGCTGATTTTCTATTTTTTCTGTCATGTTATGTTGTATACTGCCTCAATTTACACGAATATTCCTTTTAAGCCTGCAAAGCCAATGTTTTGAAATATCATACTTACCTTTTTCCCTTCGTATAGCCGTGACTACCAGTCTTTTAACCATCCTACCCACATCCCCACCACAATTATTTTCTTAATTACATACCCCCTGCCATCTTTTTTTCAAACCTGTTCTTTTTTGCAGTCCATTTGGATCTATCGACCCTAATAAAGTTTTACTGTTACAGAATTGAAAATATTTAAGAAATCGTTTGCTTTGATTCGATGAGGGGTACTTCAGGAATCATACTACTTTGTATTGTTAACATTTGTTACACTTAAGGTGCTTGCCCACAGTGGCTCCAAGCCGTCTTTAGGGGAGATGCAAATAAAAGTGCTCTGGTGGACATATCAGAACAAGCGGCTTTTGAGTGCTCTTTAACTGGACAAAAGATTTGTCTTTCATATCTAATTGAGCGGTAAAGCACGTAGAAGGTCAAGCCTACTTGACCAGCAAGCCGAGCCAGTTTAACCCTCTCACCTGGTACAAGAAAAAGAAATGCCCGTAATGTATTTGACAATTCTGTGTCTGAGCCATTGGCAACTTGTACTGATTTTCAAATACGATCACTCGAGGCAGTTCATTAACAGTAATGGGGTTGCCCATCCTTTTTTTATCTTGCAACGCTAAACAAAGGTAGACTCATGAATGACATTAGTTTTTTAAAGCCTTCATATCAAAGACTTAAGCATACTCATAGCGCTTTACAATGGTATTATATCCCCTTGATCGATATCAAAGAAGCCTGCTTGGAAGAAGCCCTGCAGCCTGTTAAGCACAAATACTTTTGTTTTGTTTTTTTTAATCAAGGAGATTCCGCTTAATGAACCGAGTCTTGTGAAATTAGCGAGTAGAAATAAGAGTCTCGCCTAAGAAACAATGTTGGCATCATCATCATCCGGTGATTAACTGGTCGTGATTAAGCCGCATATTTGTACGTGCTGATAAGAAGTGGGGTTGGTTAAGATATAACCGCAGCTCGTTTCTCGAGTTAGTTTGAAAGGGCTCGGTGCTCCTGCATTGCCGTTTTGCGGAGTTGCAAACTGTTCTCAAGGAAACAACGTTGAAGATTTGTGGTTATGAGCCAGACTATGCCACTCTCAATTCTTCTTCTTCTTTTTTTCTTCTTCTTCTTCTTCTTCTTCTCCTCCTCCTCCTCCTCCTCCTCCTCCTCCTCTTCCTCCTCCTCCTTCTTCTTCTCTTCCTCTCCCACCCCTCCTCTTCCTCCTCCTCCTCCTCTTCAATTACCTGAGACAATCAGAAGTGTTTAGACGTAATTAAATATTCTTAAGGAAACGCATATTAAGCAAAAGTAGGTTGTTACAGGAGCTCATTTTATTTGAACTTGCAATCAGGCACTTCCTCGATTTTACAAGGATGAGGATCCTAAAGAAAACGGAAACGAAAATATGTACGTGCCTACTCTTGGTTTTCACCATCTTGGATGTAGCAGCCATGCAGACGCTCCCACCCATCCAGCCAATTTCGTTTCGGTGAGTATTTCTAGAACAAAGCTGGTTGGATGCTCACTACCCAATAACAAGTTTTTCAAGTCATTAAATGGAGCATTTGAGTACGTCATTAATTCTTTACTTTAAAAAAAAAAATTTTAGTCGTTCGTAATCAGCTAAATAAGCGTGGTTATCTTAAAGACCAATTTACGAAGACATAATTTTGCAAGGAAAAGTGGATGCAAAGGATCACTGAGAAGGCTTTTAAAATAATAGTAGAAGGTCATTAAAAGACCATAAAAAAGACTTTAAAAAACAACCGAAAGCAGGGCTAAAAACAGAACAATTAATAATAAACAGCTAAGCAGACAAAAACAAAAACAAAAAATAACAAATAAATGAACAGAGAATTCGAAATGATTGCACCAACACTTACTCAAGCTGGCATTTAACTTGAAAATGTGTTTTAAAAGACCATCAGATAAATCTACGCTAAATCCACACCGTACCCTGTTTGTTTCCAAGGTGTTACATTGACCACAGTCCTGTGGGCACAGTTGGCCGAATGGTTAAGGCGTTGGTCTTGGGATCGTGAGGTCCTGAGTTCGATTCCCGCCAGCGACGACTTCTGGTTTGTTTTTTTCCTTTAAGCAAGAAAATTTACCCAAATTGCTTCATTTGACTCAGGTGTTAAAGGAGTACCTAGCAAAAGGCTGGTATTGTTGCGCTTTAATGTACTTCACTTTACTGTAAAGTCCCTAAGGGAAAAAGTATTGTAAAGCGCTTTGAGACTGTTCGTAGAACGGTGGAAAGCACAATATAAATGCGATCCTTATCTTGTGCCTTGATATTTCACTCCTTTGACTTAAAACAAAACAGAGATTTAGAGCAAGACTTTCTGCGTCTTAGGCATGAATGCATTTTAATTGGAAATAGATAAAAAGACATACACTGTCTTTTCTGGCCACCTATACAGTTGCAACTGCGTCAAATTAGGAAATTCGAGAACACCTTATTGCAGAAAGCCTATGTTTGTGAGCCTCACTATGCAAACGGGATACAACCCCATCTTGTCAATCTTCTAGGGTCTGTCCATTTGATTGTGAGCGTTGCTTGACTCTGCTCATGTTGAAGAGTGCTATACTATAACCGCTTTAGACACCTACGTGCCATTCTGGAGTTCTAGTCAACATTGCGAATAATTGAATGCACTAACATTTGATCGTTTAGGTAATGTGAAGAATGTATTGGCATGATTCATCACTGAAAAATCCGTACGAAATTAAAGAGAGTACAGACACAACAATATATTATTATCGTCCATGCCCTTATATGCACCCGCAACTTGGGCTTAGTAAATGAATGTACAGAAGAATATTGAAAAATCCAGTGGATAACGAAGATAACAAATACCGAATTTCTAGAGAAATTTGCAAAGAACAGAGAACCATTTCTGAACATCGGGCAGAGACAAAAGACAATTAAATTCATTTAGCCAATGTGGAGACAAAATGGATAAGGTCTAGATCTAGAAAACCTAGCAGTAGGTCTATCTGGCTTAAATGAAGGCAGACAACACACAACATACATACCGGGTAAAGGTTTTCAAGACAAGACGCTTGCAGGTTATCATGTACCGGTACTCAAATTACACAAAGGAAATTGAGGTGGAAAAAATAACTTGGGGAGGGATTCAAAAGCACAAGCCACAATCTATACTAACGATTGTTGTTGCATAATGAGGCCATCCAACACTGTTCAGCAGAATGTTTCCATGTTTGCAGTTGGAATTGATTCTTTTTCTTTTTCGGTATGCATATGAACTAGTTAATAAAGACTGAGCTTTTACATAGCGCTAAATCCATTAAATGGGCTCAAAGCGCTGCACAAGTGTCCCCCGATAAGCCTTATCCAATTTAAATACATTCTCACCTCCTTGTGGAGTATACAGAGATGCTGCCATGCTGCCATCTTACAAGAACACTTGCTCGAGCATACTGACGAGGTCCTCCTCTGCCTATTGTCAGGTACTCAATGACACTTGAGCGGGGTGAGGAAAATGTGTGCCAATAGCCTTTCTCAAGGACAAAACAAATCGAATGCCTTGACACCACAGCCATGCTGCCATAAAAGAATGTCATCATCAACATCATCATCATCATCCTCATCATCATCATCATCATCATCATCATCATCATCATGATCACCTTTTTTTTAAATTTCTTCAGAGTTCATTATGCCGACTGAGACACTTATTGGTACTGCCTTTAAGTTTCATTACACTAAACTTGGTCATGGATCAATGGCCTTGATGTCTCAAATATATAGATCTAGATAAGTCCAATATTTGGATGTACTTCCTTGAGTAAAGGTTATGATTTTCTGTCAAACTATTGTGTACTGCTTGATATTCGAAAAGTCAAATCAGCTCTTCACAACGTCTACCATTAACTGTAAAGCGAGGCAAATTTGATTTGTTATGGAACCTTTTGCATCTCCCGTAGACCTTCCTATAAACCAATAATTTAGAAGGTAGGTGACTACGTAGCTGAGAGGGAAAGAGCTGTATATAAAACATCCCATACACTCATGTTATATGTTGCTTTTGGTTGGGGACCCATTGTAAAGTGCTTTGAGTACATTGAGTGGATATTGCGATATACCGAAGCTCTCCTTTTTTCAGATGACAGTGGTAACAAGCTTGGCCCTCTGTGTTGTGCTGATTTTGCTTCTACCAAAGCCAGTGACGTTATGTCAAAGTCGAGACACCCCGTTGCTTCTTACGCCATACCTCGACAGACGTGAAGTAGACAAAGCGAGAAACCTAAGTCAAGTAGAGCGAAGCTGCGTTGAAGACTTTGTGCCAGACAGTTACACTGGTTTTCTGACGACAGACAAGCAGCAAGGAAATCATTTATTTTTCTGGTTTTTTCCTTCTACCGAGAATTCAACCGCCCCGGTTTTACTTTGGCTCAATGGAGGTCCCGGTGTGTCGTCTATGATTGGTTTATTCTGGGAGAACGGTCCGATGAACATCGACATGGAGGCAAACAGCGAAAGCGGGTATTCAAAACGGGAATACTCCTGGTCAGGACCGTTTTCCATGCTTTACGTCGATAACCCCGTTGGTGCGGGATTCAGTTACTCAGATAACAAAAGTCAGATATAAACGTAACGCAAAAAATATATGCCAGCAGCCTAGTTTCATTCATCAAACAATTCTTTGTCCTTTTTCCGGAGTACAAAGCTAAAGAATTTTACGTTGGTGGTCAGTCGTACGCTGGGAAATTCGTATCAGCTTTCACATATCAGCTCCATTTAGATATACAAGCTGGCATATCAGAGATCAATCTCAAAGGCATGTATCTCGGAGCTCCCTTCTTCGATCCCGAGGTCCAGTCAGTTGCTTACTACGACTATATCCATGCGCTCGGAGTTATAAGTCACGAGCAAAAGGAGAGTTCAAAGCAACGAATTAAGTCACTGTTTGCCAATGCAAAAATTACTTCAGACATTTTGCCCACCTCGCTTTTTATTAGAAATATTTTCAGATTTGTGGACGATAGGGCGTTGCACAACTATGTCACAAGACGATATTCCACTTTCGTTGATACGACAGAAAACCTGTTTGCAAAACCAAAGATGAAGGAAGCAGCACACGCAGGCAAGTTAAATTTTAAAGGAGACAGTCACCCGGTTCACAAAGCGTTTGGTAAAGATTTCGCTATATCCACTAAAGCTCAAGTAGCAGAAATCTTGAACAATTATAAAGTGTTGATTTACAATGGTGACTATGACGTCATTGTGAATTCATTAATGATAGAAGCGGCGCTGTTGACAACGCCTTGGATAGGCCATAATAATTACAAGACTGCCCGTCGAATGTCATGGAGGCGAGGATTCGAAGTGATGGGATATTATTCATATACTGACAATCTCTGCCGTGTGGTTGTTCATGGAGCAGGGCATCATGTTCCACACGACACGCCGGCAATTGGTCTTCTAATGATGCAGCAATTTATAAAAGATGGATGTGTATCCATGATTTACTGAGGAATTCGTTCTTTTGCGTTCTTATCACCCAACTAGTGCCAATATTTCTTCACCATGGTTTTCTTTGTATCACTAACTTGTTGCTTATTTGATAATAGCATCAAAATTTGTTTATCTTCTGTGTAATTATACATCATTAGTACAGTATTACATTATTATCTGGAATGATTTGATCGTGTGGAAGTAATGTTTACAGAATGAAAGCGTACCGGTAATACAATTTTATGTATGATATTGCATGCAGTATTTTTTAACTGATGGTCGATACCCCCAAGGGCGTCATGAAACCATTATTTATGGTGTCACCAAGACTTCCGTATTTCCTTTTTTTTCTTTTTAAACAGAAGTAGTAGTTGTCAAACTGCATTATAATAAATTGGTTTAAACAATAAGGCAAATTTATAATTCAGCTATAGGAGTTTACAAGTAATTTCAAACATGCAGCATGATTAGAAGCCTTTACTCCCGCATTGTTGTAGGATTGAATTGATATGTTATAAAACTTTATATTAATACTTTTTAGTTGGGGCCGTGAGCATATTTTTCGCTCCAATTTGAGGTCGAGGACAAATAATTGTACACCCGATGCCCGAGAAGATCGACGTCATCTGCAGATATGGTTTTTGTCGGGAGAAGTTAATATCTTGTTTCTAGTCTGAGAATGATCGTTCTTACATACCGCAGAGCGTTTTGCAGGTATTTGATGAAAAGATGTAGATTCCAGTTATTTTGATGTTTACATTTTCTGCTCTTGTGTTGGAAACTAGCTATATGTGTGTCCAAACGACAACTGCCCTAGTTATATCTGGTCGTAAGCCAGAAATAATAACTTGAAATTCTTTCAAGTTTCTATCAGCCACAACAAAGATGACCTGCATACATTTAACTGTACTATGATATTTATCTTCTTCTTGTATTATATTTGCACTATTGATATTTTTGATCGCTAGGATCCCCATACCGCCATATCACACAGACTCCAACTTTTTAAAGAACATTTAAATCAATGATGTGCAAGTTTCTGGAACAGTGAGAATTTTCTAAGAGGCTCCTGTTATTTTTTTTTCTTTTTCTTCGTTCTATATATCTTTATTATTATAGGGTCTGAGTGAAACAATTATTTTCACAAAACTCATTCTCCAGATTTTAGCAGCTTTCTGTGAATATAGGATTGGATTTCGCAAACTAAGCGACGCTTCACCGCTCCTTGGGGACGGGACGGAGGTACATTAGTTCGTTACTTTGAAGGCTTAACGTCACTTTTCAACATGATAGGTTATATCAGCGACGGTTCTATTTTGACATGTTTCTGTGTTGCCACACATAAGGTATAGTGCAACTCGAATGACTCACCCAGTCACAGTATACTGACAACTGGCCGACCAGTCTTAGTACTGTTCTCATAATGCTGCGCGCCAAGCGAGACAGTTACTAAAATGTCTTAGGTATGATTTGGATGGGGATCAAACCCGCAATCCACGCTTCTGAGGCAGACGCTCTACTACCAGGCCATCGGATCGGGTCGGGGTAAGTCCAACACATCTGGACTCCGGTAAATCACATAATGGCAAAGACAAGGGGGTCAGGGAATCATACATATCAACCCACAGGAAACCTGCCAAAGCCACGATGCGGCTGGTGGAGGTAGGGACACGAGCCCAGGCGATAGCAGAGAGCACAACAATGTCGTCAGAAAACTACCGAACTGCCGACAAGGGTCGGTGGGGCAAGGACTCACAAAAAACTAAAGAGCGGTTTGTATCATCGGACAAAAAATCAGCCCGCACAGAGACGTGGGCGGAATGAGTCAGGATATGCCCACTAGAAACAGCTGAAGAAAGCAAAGTCAGTCCAAGCCACGAGGCCAACACTCAGGAGCCCTGCTGATCCCAAGACGCGGGAGGGCGACACATGGAAGTGCGTAACAAAGTAGCAACGGGCCAACCTCACCTCCAAAACCTAGCCTGGTGTAGATCATGGGCTCGGGAAAATAGACCCAGGAACCAAAAAACCTCAATGTCAAGAGGTCAGCGAGACAACACAGAAGACTCAAGCAACAGTACCGTTCCACGACACAAGAAAGGCACCGATATAACCTCATTGATTGAAAAGTGTTGAAACTCTACTGTCACACACATACAAACATACACACACACACACACACACACATCTTAAACCACAAAGTGAGCGCCTATTTACCGCAGTTGGAAGAGTTTTATACTTGCAATCTGAGTGTCATGGTTTCGATTCCCTCCTCGTCAATTTTCTTTTCTTTGGAAACCAAGTGTCTGTCTAATCCTCTTCATTATTTCAACTTTTTTTTCTTCCTCAGAATAATTTAGCATTTGCGTGTTTCATTTTCATTTGTATATCATTATCTTTATTTTTAGGATTGCGTCTAAACTTGTTCCCTCCTTCTTACATGCATTAAGTAGGATGTGTTAGTTCAAAGTAGTGTGACTTACACAATGTGATTGTGTTTGTGGGAGAAGCAGAGGAATTTAGATGTACTTTAGTTAATCCAGTATAATAGGGCAAGGTTTTTGTTTATCTATAAGATTATCCCTTAATCTAATCATGGACAAGGCCGTGCACCTCTGCTAGTTTCGTATGCTTTCTGAATCTTGTTGCCACCTTTGACGTATTGCAATTTCTTTTCCCTTTTTTTTTCTTTTTTTTTTCAATAAAGCATGTTATATCTTATTTTACGACGTGTGACACTATTTCTTTACTAATGCGCTATTATTGTATTATGGAACTCTGTGTTATTTCTCTTCTTTTCTCTTTGTTTTGATTTGATACCATGATACTGATAATCCATCTGATATATATACAGGAATGAAAATTTATGTATGTATGTAAGTATTTATGTAGGTATATGTATGTATGTATGTATGTATGTATGTATGTATGTATGTATGTATGTATGTATGTATGTATGTATGTA
>JAOWAY010105530.1:0-17508 GCA_028565895.1 Goniobranchus geometricus
GGAGGGAGAATTTGATGTTTCTTTATCCCTAACTTACTGGTAAAATCAATCTACAGACATCAGATCTTCAAAGTAAATCAGAGGGAGACACTTTCATTGCCAGTGCTCAAAGCCCCACCCAGAAAATGTTGCTTGATAAGCATGATACAGAAGAGCCTTTGTTTGTTGAGGGACCATTCCCTGTGTATTTAAAGTATGTCCGCCAGAATTACTTCATGTTACGTGCTGAGCCTAATGTGGAGGGATTGGTCAAGCAGAAGGAATGGCAAAAAAAGGAGGATGATGAGGATAGTACGTATTTATGTATCAAAACTTGATTGATAAGCAATAGTGAATTTTCTAACAAAAGAAGGAGCATTTTTTGATATTAATATTATTTGGAGAATATTAATGTGTTTTTATGAGAGTAAAATGTAACCATGATCAAAGACCTTGATTAGCTGTGAAAAATCAATTTGCCAGAGCAAATTTTAGAAGGATACCTTGGTGAAGAAGCAAATGTATTAGGATACAATTTCTACGATGATGATGATGACAGACTGATTCAATAATCATTTCTGAACTTTTCCCAATGTTCAGGTCTCCTTGTACTGTAATGGTATGATAAGATTACCTCATGGGTTTTTAACTTAGAATACACTACTTAAGAGCTTTGTATCTTTAGTATTGTATCTGTGCATCTAGTTTATTGATTTCTTAGAAGTTTTCAAGACAAATGGTCAGAAATAAAAAGTGAACATGAAGTCAAAAAAATGGAAGGAAAGAAAACATGCATGCTTCTAGACATTGACATACACACTTTTTTATTTGGTAATATAATAGAAGCAGTTTGTGGCAGATTCATTCCACTTCATTTAATTGATAAAATATTGTCAGTTTTCAACTTAAATCAGTTGAATTGATTACAAGATCCTCTGCTGATACAGTCTGATCTGTGTATTCTAAATCCAGTTAATCTTAATTCCCACTTACTCTTTTTTTTTTTTTTTTTTTTTAAAAGCAATATGGAATTCCATATCAATTTGAAAAGTCTCCCACCACTGAAGTCTATATTACAGTCAAATATCCTGGATGAAGTACATAAACTCAGCGACCAACTGCATCCCTTTGCACTCATTTCAAAACCATCAAAGTCAAAGTGGAAAAGTTTCTCTGCTTTCACTCTCCCTTGACACAATGTTCTACCTTGCTATTTACGGTGAAAGAAAACAACAGACCTGTTCCACAGTTATGCATTGAATATACTAAACTCAATAAACATTACCTCGACATGAGGAGCAAAGATCATGATGGAAAAGAAAAAGCGTTACTCTCAATGTATCATATCATAAATACTTTTAGGTGAACGAACAAAACATGGAAATGAGTCGCATGTTGATGGATATAAAAGTATAAGTCTAATCTGCATCTATGCCTGGCACAATCATCTTTGAATTTTAAAAAATCCAAAAAGCTCAGATATGACTCAATAAATACATTCAGTCATTCCACTCTAGCAAAATATGAATTCATTAGAGTAAAACATGGAATATGGTGGTGCATGGCATTGGCAAAGCTGTTGGTATCAAACATTATGGAAAAAGTATAAATACATGATGCGTAATGGCGATTCTTAAAACTTTACAGAAGGCAGATGAGTTTGACTTATATATAAACATGATGTAATTATCATAGTCATAGGGCTAGTTTATATATATGGAACTGAATTGAACTTCCTGTTATCAGTTAACTTAGGAAATGTGTAGGACTTCATAGAATATACAATGTAAGTTATTTGTACTTATTTCTTTCTGTGGTGAACTTGGAGAACTACTAATTTTAAAAAATCAGTGTGATATACACAATCACAAGAAATGGAATGTTTTCACTACTGGTATCACTTCACCCACCACTCAAGCTATTGACAAATCTTTGAAAATTTTTTTATTCTTCTATATTAAGGATATTTTGATCTGAAAATTTTGGACTGGTGCTAAAATCCCGACAATGCATTAGGCGGTGTTGGTCATGCTGGTCAAGGTATTATAAAACAAACTGGCCAATGGGTAGAACCAGTATGACAGTTTCTATTAATAATTAAGTTCAATAAATACATGTTCGTCTGGAACACTATTGCTTTTACAGGTTTTCATTTCTCATGTTTTTAATTCACAAACCCTTCCCACACACAGAAAAAAAATCATTTTACATCAAACAATTTGTTTTTATCATTTAAATCCTTGAAAACCTACAAGAACATACCCTTTCAGTCCGTCTGAGATTTTCCTTTCTGAGGAGATCTATCACATCATGCAATTTTAATTTTTTTTTGTTGTTGTCTTTTAAGATTAGTACTTAACTAGCAGGGTTATTGACTAAATAAAGAAAGGTTGCAACATTGTCTAGGCACAGATGAATAGGACTGTGTGGAGTTAGAACTTGATTATGATTGATTTATTCCCATGTTGCAAAAACCCTAAAGATAAAATTTCAAATACATTTGCAAAGAGAATTTCATTTATATCCTTCACAGAGACTTTCTCAATTTACTTGCTCTTCATTACAAGTTGATCAGAGATTCTATCTTAACAGTCCTTTCCTGCAAGAGAAAGGAATCTTGCCTGGAATCATTTTGATCTATGTCCAAGGCAGTGGCATAGCTACTTGTAGGCTATTGAGACAAAGCCCCACCGTTAACTAAATTGTTTGGTTACATGCTTAAAATTATGTAAGAGAGGATATCTTCCTTACCGTAATTCTACCGTAATTTTCCTACAATGTTCATTCCCAGACGAGGCTGAGCAAGCCTAAAACTAAATGAGGCCTGCACAGAAATAGCCAATCAGAAGAGGCTACACTTCCCTCAACAAAAACATTCGCCAATCAATACAACTGAGGCTATCATGTGTAAGCCTTTTTCTCCACAGTCCTTTTCATTGAATCTTTATAGTATAGTTCCAGATAAATGAGGTTAGAGCGAATATTTCCATCAATACAGAAAGTCAAAAGAAAAGGCTTGCGTCAAGGCTACAGCTCATCAGCCTCAATGTTTTCCAATTTGTTCGATGTATCAAGGATTTACATCCTATTATCGTTTGCCGAATAAGGGCCATACCAGCGCACAAGATAATCTGATTTAGTCTGAGATCACTTAGTACTTAAAATAGGCCAGTACTTATAGGCTTCTATAAAACATGTCAAGGCTGTCCCCCTAGTTCCCTTGACTGAAAAGGCCTTCTAGATCTATGTCTTATCCTGATCTAGATATAATAGATATGCTAACAACTACTTACAAGATGATGACTGGTTCTGACTCGACCAAGGCAACGATGGTAAGCTTAATAGCATAAAGTAAAGTAATGCTGACTATATTTTGATATCTAGTTCTAGATTATACAAGTAAGCAATTCTGCTATCGTCTTGTCTGTCCTCCTGATGCCTTCTAGATTTAGATCTAATTCCAATTTTTGTGTAAACTAGATCATCTATCCCTTTATAGGTGAGCTATGTGAGACAACAGTGAATAGGCCTTGATCTATACAATAAGTACATCTATCTCGATCTAGATCTATGTTCCATTCTGGGGCCAAGATCTAAGCTAGTTTTCCTGTGTCATGTGTCCTTTGGAAGAATTGTGCAACCGCTTCAAAATCATTTTGAAGTAGATTGGAATGGCAACTGCCAACATTGACAATTAGTACTTGTGCTTGTATAGACAAATTTTTACATTCAATCTCTTGCAGGTCTGACTTATGTAACAGGCATTTGGTCCAGGGGAATATAGTTTATTGTGCACCATTTCACTTACAAGAAATCTGTCACCCTCCTTATACATATATGTATCTTATTTACAGACACTTGAAAGAGGTTCAACTGAAGGGGAAAAAATGGCCTCACTAAGAGAGAGAGAGAAAAAAACAAAACATGATGGGTCTGAAAAGGGTAAAAGATCATGAACATTTCGATGAAAATGCTGCCCATATATCTTAAATTAAACTACACTATATATCATTCAACTGTTACCCATTTACAAGAACTGTGTAATGAATGAATTTAAAGATAAAAAGAAAAAGGTCATTTGAACCTCTACAAAAAAACAACAACAAAACAAACAATAAAGATTTAAAAAAAATTTTTTTTTTTTTTTTAAAGGAAAGGGACCTCAACGTCCATCTATTGTACCCAAGTCTATGATCACTTTGAGTGAGTTGCTGAGGTAAGGATCCATTTTATCCACTGCAAGTAAAGCCAAACAAAACTTAAGGATAAACACATTCTTTACAGCAATCATCATCCATTAGCTGTTGTCTTATATTCTCAAAAGACAGAGGATTCATTGCTACCTGTGCTGAAATAATTCACTGTGCTTTAAAACTGGTCATTCATTTCATCCAGGTTTTCTGAAGTATACTGTTCTAAGCTACAATTCTTATTTGGTCTCTCCCTCAGGGAAGTGTTAGATCTACTGGATCGCATGGTCCAGATCTTCAAAAATGATATTGCGTCGTCTTCCCTCCTTCTCACTCTCTCCCCCTCCCCCCACCCCCTATATTCTGCGAGATTCATGCAGGAGAAGTGAGAAGAGAGGGAGAGACATGATTTGATTCAGCATGAGGCACAATGATATTTTTCATCTAAAAGAATTATAGGTTGGGCATGATGGGAAATGATGGGCCCTCCATGGTTTATGGGTGAGGTAGCTGTGAAAACGATCACCTTGATGACATAAAAAGGTCTCTCTAACTAGAACTCGCACTTATAGCCAGGACCAGACATTGAAGACTGTCTATTTTGTTGGCTAGCCAACACTCACATTAAGAGAGTGGATAGATTTTGAAAGAGAGCAAAGCAGTTCACAATTTCACCGGCTTACACTAATCAAAGTAACTTGACATTATAATATGGATGATGTTAGGTATTGTACCGTAAAAAACGTCTTCATGGTGGTGAGTGGACGATGTATGATGAAAATGACATTAATATCATGGTTGGCAGCTTTCACCGGCCTTTGCCATCTGTAATCATCGAAATACGATAATCAAATTTATTGGGTGGCAATCAAATCAAACCACACACATCTACTAAAACCCGAGGTGAAGAGTCAGGAACTATTGATTAATGTGTTTGAACATGGATAAAAGGATACTTAAATGTCATCTAATTAAAACAATTTTGTACAGAATAGTGATGCGCAAACCTTTCTCTATTTTAGAGTTACAGTAGCATTCTTGCAATACAGTGCTAAGAAGTTATCAAGATTAAAAGTAGGTGATACTCAACAACTATGATTCATCAGATACATGAAATCAGTGTAAATTCAAAACTATTAATTTCATTAACAGGTTGTGCAAAGCCTTGGGTTAAGGGCTTATGATAAAACGTCGTGTCAAAAGGGGAAATATCTCTACAGATCACCAATTTGACATTCTCTTAACATGAGAGGCTTGTAGGAGATTTGGTAGAACTGTGCGGTATGTATTAATCAAACTTGCCTGCAACCTTGGCCACCTTAATGGTGATCCATATTCATATAAATACTTGTACAGGTAATTTTAGTAAAAACTATGCAATGCAGAAAAAAAGCACCATTTCCAAACATGTATCTGGTAAACAAAGAAATATTATTTCATTCACACACGTCTAGTTTAGCATCACCATATGCAGAAGACATTTATTAAAAAACAACAACAAACAAACAACAAAATCCCCAAAACTGAAGAAACAATTAATAAAAGACTGAAACAGGGCTACAAACTTGGAATAAAATCTGTAGAAGATAACTTACATGAGCCTAAATCTACCAGCCAACTACAACAGAAAAATAATGAAACCATCACACATCATGTTTATGTGTTGTCCCCCTTTCACAATGGTGTAAGGAAAAACATTTCTTTCATTAAAGACATCCTCGGTGTCTGATAGAAACCACATCATGGGACAGATATCTTAAAAAAAGTATGAAGATTATTTGCCACGAAACAAAAAAACAAAAGACGAGAAAGAATATATGCAGACATACTATAAACGTATGAGAGATACAACATTTATTTTTAAAGATTTGCACTACGCACAAAGAAATTAAGTCACATGTACATAAATATATATAGAGAGAAATATATCTGCTTGCCTTTCAATGATAAAAATCTATGGGAAGGATAAAATATTTTACATGACCTTGAGGTTAAAGTATCTTTTATTCAATAATAAATAATAAATTCAATTATGTATAAGTTTTAAAACACAAAATATTATTTAACATAATATGTATGTGTGTGTATATATATATAATATTCTTTGCCATGACAACATTCATCTCTAGTAAAAAGAAGCATAAGGGAATTCAATACAATTGAATCAGTTTGAGTTTGATACTAGCTTGTATATGATTATCACAAACATTCAACCAGTTAAGTTTTATACCAAAACACAAAATGAAAAAAAAGATACAGAAAATGCAACAGATGGAAACTAAAGTTCAAGGAAGAACACAGAATTAAAAGACTAAAAAAATAAATAAAAGGAAATTCTCAGTTCGGCCCACATGAATGGAAGGCAGGCCAATGAATAAGACTAGGAGGAACAGAAAGTTAATAGTTCACCTTTTGGCACGTTGCCCAAACAGAATTCATCAACAAGACTGATTGCCCAAGGAAAGGCATGACGCATGGGTGAGGTTTTCATTTTTCTATTAAATGCGCTAACAAAATGACTATGCTCACTTGTTTTAAATTCAAATTTCCACAGCTCGGCCCAAACACTTCAGAAGTCATTCATTCAGCATTATGACAGGGAAAGGAAATTCATATAAAGACTGCAAACTGTTATACAACTTTTCATTCCATTATCTGGAGCTCAAATATTTCAGTAAGGCGGGAAACGCACTAACTTCACATTCCCCAAAGTTTCAACTCTGCTTTGGGAGAGGAAAGGTTAAGTTGATTCCACAAACATACTGGCTTCAAATTCCCTTGTCCTCGTGATTTTGGGAGGATAAATTCTAGTCATTGACATGGGCTACGCCAAATTTATGGGCTATATGTCTCACTATATTACATGCATATACTAGGCTTATATCAAGATCTGGAGGCAATGTTTCTTTTAAAAAAGAAATGAACAACCTTAAAGTGTCACTAAGTATAGGTAGAGGCAAGTGTGTTATAATAATAATTATTTTTGTCTTTATTGCGAAAATGGGCCTAAAAGTTGAAATCTCGCCCACTCATATGTCATTTTCAGCACAGAATCAAAATCTGAAGTAAAAAATACGATTTGATGCAATTTTAATAAAAATAAATTTCAGCTTTTTACATTCTGGCTGTGGTATTTTTAGGAATTTCCAATCCTGGCTAGCAGAGAGATGATTTGCAGACAGTAACTTTACCGCTGCAAAAAGTAGAATCATAATCATGTAAGGCAGACTGTGGAAACAAGAGGATTGTGATGTGAAGCAGGTATGACTCTAGATATGGATTCAAGAAGGCTTCCGTCACAATTTGGGCGACTGTAACAACGTGAAAGCGTAGGGAATGTGAAGCGACTGCGTTTGCAACTTAAGATGAAGAGGACGATCAAATGTCTTCTTTGGAGATTAATTTTGCGGATAAAATTATAAGAACTGCTTATTCAACTTAGTGTGTTGCAGTAGTGCTTGCATATTTCTTAATCTATAGAGCAGAGAAGTTTTGAGGATGAGTAAACTTTAAATATCTGGTATGAGATACAATAAGGGCAATCATAACTAAAATAAAATGTCACTGCCTCTGACATTCGATTATTTGTATGTATACCTTGTCTTCATGGTGGTAATAATCAGACCATAAATCAAACCTAAAGGTGTGAAGCTCTGACAAACCAACAACTAGGTGGACAGTTTTCATTTTTTAGAGATGCTGTTTGCTGGGATTTTTTTGTTTTGTTTTGTTTTGGTCTATATTCCAGTAAAGCATACATTTCTTTGAATATTGAAATAAGGTTTTTACAGCGATAACACCATCAAGTTTTGACTCAATGGCCCTTTGCATCTTAAGCTTTATGCATCCAGTAATGCACAACTATAATATGAATGAACTGATTCATCTTTTTTCTTAAAGAAAAAAGAAAAAAAAAACAAAAACAAAAAACTAAGGGAATAGGGAATATTTTCTCTTTCAAAGAAAACATTTTCTCTTTTTAAAAAATTTAGACGCTCAATCAAAAGGAAATGGTCATCACTCTAAATATATCTCTGAAAAAAAAACCACCATTAATGTTACACAACTTTGGCAGACTTGTTATAAGAAATCCACTTAATAGGTGTGTAACTTAAAAAAAAAAAATTAATTTAAAGGAATATGGCAAAAGCCACTGCCTAATCCAAAGAAACATTTAAAGGTTTAGATGAGTTTTCTGCTTTAAAGCTGTTCACTTAGTCCTGGCTTGAATCACAAATTTCTAAAAACTAACAAATCATGATTTGTACAATCAATCAACCATCTCATTCTCCAGCAAGCCTAATGAAATAGTTTTCCTTCAAAACAGAACATTTAGAGAGAGAAAAAAATTCAAATGATAATACGGGACTAAAAAGCCCCCCAAACACTCAAAACTAAAAGCATAACAAAAATGGAAATTTTATGACAAGAGAATGTTATGTTGGCATATCTAAAAAGTAAATTACAAGTTGCTGAGTTAACTCATAATGTACAATGAGTGAGGAAATGAAAAAAATGTCATGAAGTTAATTATCATGGTGCAAGAACAAAATCATTAGAAATCGGCCTCCAAACCATTTCCTCTCACATCTCTCTTTTTTCTTTCTTTTTTTTTTTTTCAATGTCCAAAACAAATCATCATGCGTCAACTATACAAATAGTGCAAAACTAGGAAAATAGAACCTGTACAAAGAAAACATGGAAGATGTGACAAATCATTGAACAAAAACAAAGAAAAATTTGCATCATCACAAAGTCAGACTCCTCCATTCATGGAAGTCAAGGCTTCTAAGTGGAACAATAATTTTTTTGTAATGTACATATTATGGTATATAACAGATTTCTTTCTGCTCCAACAAAGTTAATACTTCCTCATAAGTATTCAAACATGCATGTTCAATGCTTTAATCAACATATCAAAGTGGCAGAATTCTATTTGCCTAACTTAAAGAACTTGGGATCAGCATACACAAAAACACACACACACACACACACACATGCACAAATAAAAACACATGTTAGGATCATATATGTGCATGTGTATATATATGTATATAAAATACGTTTTCTGGCAACTCCTTGCAAGTTCATGAAAATCAAGATAAGCTGATAGAATTCTGCACCGACAATATGGAACCATTTATAATAACATGGACATTTCTAGAGCGCACATAACTCGCTCAAAGGACAGGCTCTAGGTGCTTTTTATCACATATCAATCACTAGGTCAAAATTATTCTGTTCAACTGTAAATCCTAAAGCAAAGAAAGTAAACAAGCAGCCTCCCCCCAAAAAAAAAACAACAAACAAACAAAAAACCCCCAGAGAATGACTAAAAACCAAACAAGAAAATAAACAAACAACAAAAACACAGGCAATCAGTTACCATAACAGACAATACACCATCCATGAGGAAGGAAATTAGACAGGTTTCACTACAAACAATTGGTCACTTAAGGGATGATCATTGGTCTAGACATACGTTGTTGCTTTATGAATCTTCCAACAGGACATGTCTGTTAAATGATTCACTGTGACTTTGTTGGAAATTTTCTCACTCATTTAAGTTCTGGACTTACAAATGAGTATCTGTCATATGTATTACGAATGGAGTGTGCATGGCTATTACTGCTACCATAAAAAATAAAACTGTTCAAAATTCAGATTGAATTAAACCTTTCTTATTCTTTTTGCGTGTATTTTTGGGGGCCACTTTTTGATAATAATGCCTTTGTTTTAAAAAGTCACAAAACATCTGCCATCTTATTAGGCAATTAGATGTTCTGTTTCACTAATGACGGCAAGGTAGAATCAGTTGCAGGGACTATGGAAACCAACAATTAAATTTCCATTTAATGGCTCAAAGAAGAAAGTACATTGGGACCTCTGTTATTGGGACTCCAATTCCTCAAGAACTGGGACACCTGGGAAATTGACATGAAATTCCAAAGAACGAGTTGTTTGTTTGTTTTTCTCTATAATTCATATCCCTTATCAGGACAAGGTCCCAGGCAAATCAAGACAATTTTGTCAAGTGTTTTCTTGATCATAAATTTCACGTTTTTTTTTTTTAGTTTGTTTGTTTGTTTCCAATTTTCGCCACCATGACTAACATTACACATGAATGAGGTGGTCTATTATTATGAGACAACAAAATGAATAAAGAAAATTATCCCTTCACTAACAAATCTAGAAGGTGCTATGCAAACACCTAGACTAAGTTAACAAACCCTTGCAAGGAATGAAGGTTGGCTTGTTTCATGAAGCAATGAGACAAACCAACAAAATGAGCTCTGCCAAGATGTCATTGAGTGGATAATAAAGCTGCTTGATAAAGTCTTATCACTTGCCATGTTGCAATCCTTGCTGATGTCTGCGTTAGACAGGCCAGTTTCAACAAACCCTCAACTGCATTTTCATGACAACACTCACAAATTTTTGTTATTTTGTTATTTTGTGGGTTTGACGTCACTTTTCAACATCGGACGTTATATCAGCGACGGTGCTATTTTTGACATGCTTATGTGCTGCCACATATGAGCCATAAGGTATAGCATAACTCGAATAACTCACCCAGTCACAGTATACTGACACTGGGCTGACCAGTCTTAGTACTGTTCTCATAAGGCCGAGCGTCAAGCAAGACAGTTACTAAAATGCCAACTCTAAAGGCTTAGGTATGACTCAGCCTGGGATCAAACCCACGACTTCCAGCTTCCAAGGCAGACGCTCTACCACTAGACCATCGGATCGGTCACTCACAAGGTTGTCAAGTCAGCTTGGTGTTTCTGCTCAGTGGTCGAAATGCATGTTAGAAGCAGACCTGCAGTTATTCAACCTAAACAGGCCAATCAAACATGCATCTCCATTGGTTTGCATGCAGTGATGACACTTTCATCTGTCTGAGCTTCTCTCCAGGAAATCAGGACAATTTTTCAATCTCTGGCGGGTGTCTAAATAACAGAGGTCTTACTGTATTGGCTTATCTAAATGTTCTAACAAGAAATCAAAGTAAAGAGACCTTTTGGGAATTTCTTTCGCATGTGCAGCCTTTTGAGATGAGAGGAAAAGGTTGAAGGTCTGGAAGTGAAATCACTCCCTAACATTTGAAGTTCCAACATAGGTAATTTTAAGAAGTTTGAAAAGGTGCCACATATGATTGCATTTGCGAAACCTGTCTATTACAACAGATGGCTTGAGAGTTGTTGTCGAAGGCCTTTCAGCTTCTACCAGATTTTAGTACACTTCTGGTTTCACAGGCAGCAAATAGAGACATAAAATTCATGTTTGTATATTATATATTATATAAATACATAGGGCAAATGTTTATGTCTGATTAGGGATGTAAATGTTTATGCCATTTATGAGAATCTCCGGCCTTTCAAGAAGGTTTGGCTGCCACAATAGAGCATCTAAACATATAAAATAGTCATTAAAAAAAACAAAACGGAATTATCCAGGTCCCATTTTCGGATATAGAGCAGTCAATTCCCTTGTCCGCAGTTTTTATCAAAAGAAAGGAGAAAGAATAAAAAAAATCATATAAAAAGACAAACTATAAAACACAAAATTAAAAAATCTTTCACACTGAATTACAGCAGGCCTTCTTGTAAGTTGAAAGTCTTTGTGCAAAGGAGACAAAATAATATTAAAACCAGTCATAGCTCAATTACTATTTCAATGTACCGGTATGTGGAGAATTCACAGAAATTCTTCCAACATGGGATGGACAAGATTCATTCCAGTCAAAGAATGCATACAAAGAGGGAGGAAATTACTCAATAGAAATGGTACATGTGAACAAAGAGGAGTCAAGGTTATATGGGGTCCAACTCTTGCAGAAAAGAGGATGACATAATATATTTCAAATACTTACTTGCTTAATTTTCTTTTTGTTGTGTTCTCTCTTTTTCTTTTTTCTTTAAATGTCTATAAATCTATGCAAATAGAATATTCTTCCTCTCATCATCCTAACACACAGGGGATTCAAAGATTGGATGAAGAGGGATGAATCAAAGTCTCAAGAACACACAGTAAAGTGACCCATCATGCTGTCACAAATATTCAGTATGTTATAAATGGATGTCATAAAGATGTTTCAGTCATGAGTTTTGCTTTTGGATTCTTACAATATCAATTATGCCTGTACAATGTTTCAAATCCTTTTATCCGTCTTTTCTCTATTTTCAATTTCATTTTATGATTTTGATGTCTCATTTTCTTGACCCCTACCCATCCTGCTTTTGCTTTTCACCTTGTGACTTAATAAAAAAAGATGTGGTGTCGATGAACATATTATTTCTGAATTGACAGGAGGATAAAGACAGCATATTATAGTTCTTTTTTCTCTACAGGAAATCTTTTTCATCCAGTCCAGCTCAGGTAAATATCACAATATCTCTTTTCAAGGAAAATTTGATAATCTTTGAATAGATTGAGAACAAATATTGAGACATTATGAAATCAGGTAATTGGGTTTAAATGGCCATTGTGATGATCTTTGTCTCAATACATTTCATGGTATAAATACATGCATCCCACAAGATGCAATGAACATGTCTGAACTTCTGGAGAACAAAGCCAGACAATATTTTAAATAAGTATTTTCACTTGATAAACTCTTGCAGGCATCCATTTTCACAAAACCTTTAAATAGGAATGATGATACTGTGGGTTCTTGCCAATATCAGTAATCTCAAACAATGTATAAACTATATTGATATGTGTTTTGTTTTCCCTTTCCAGTCATTTAAATTTCTGTACAACCCTTCACATCATACAGTCAAGAATAACATTTTATCCTCAAACTCTGTGGGCTTGATAGATTAAATTTTGAAGTGGATCTCAGCCATTCAGTATAGTCATCTCAGGGACTGATGATAAAGAATATGAATTCATCAGTAAATTGAAGTTTGTAAAAGAAGAATTAGGTCTGATCATATATGCTTCAATTTTGTTGTGTGCAAAATAAGCATCCAACACACAGCATCTTATCTCACATGGGCTTACATTTTGATCGTCCTAAGATTCAGATAAAAGGATGGGCCCAGTAATAAAACTTCTGCGACCTTCCCATTCATAAATACATATATATGACAATGTACAAGAACATCAATTCAAACACAACCCATTTACATACTCAGAATATTGTTACACACATATTAAAATAAGATATGAGTAGACTTCAACAACAAAGAAATAAAGTTACAAGCCAATATTAACAAACATTCAAATCAGTCAACTCGCAAAATGTGTTCTAGTCAGGAAATAAAATATTTTAATTAAAAGTCTTACTATGAAGAAACTTTCTTCTCTTTTGCAAATTACAGAAATAATTTTTATGTGCCCACCCCCCTCACACACACACCCACCTCCCCAACACACACACCCATCCAATGGGACAATTTTTGTCTGTGAAATTAATGTTTACACACAAAGAGCTTGAAACATGACCGGTTTAAAACATACATCAATGTTCAATGTAGGGAGAAGATACAGAATATAATAAAAATGTTGACCATTCAACTTTTGCTTCAACTGAAATGGTTTCAAAGATAGTGATATAATCTATATTTACATACATACATACACACATATCAACAAGATGGCAATATGTGTCCTTCTATATTTGCACTTTCACATGAGATATAATGAGAGAAAAAGATCATAACATGATCAAAGTGAAACACATTAAGGAAGGAAGGTGGTTGTTAAATTCTAACAATCATACATAATACACTATTTCATATTCAATATATGGTATCATTTTCTTTTTATCATATATATCTATTCCAATCATACTCCTATTACATATAAAATCACATATGATTGTGTCTTTATGATAACAGTCAGTTCTCCAAATGGCCTGATAACATAGCTCTTCATAAAAATCCATTTGCATTATTGAACTGCACACTGGTGCTGGTACCAGTACCACTGCTTGCACTGCAACTGCTAATGTTTTGGCCGTTATTTGGAGGTGCATTTGGTGCTGCCTGGTTGGGCATCAAAAGAATCCATTTCACATCTGTGAGGAAAATGAAAGAGAAGAGGAAAATTTGGATGAAAATTATATGAATCAGGGTCATGTAATTTTCAATCATAAAATATGGATCTACATGCATGGAATTTTTTTTTTTTTTAATTTGTTTAAAAATTGTAACTTTCACAGGAATACATAAACCAAGGTCAACAGCTGGTTTCTCTTGACATTTTGCTTTAAAAACAATTTGTCTTAGAAATATCCCTACCCATTTCAAGAGAAAAATGATGCTTAATATTCTCTTATAATTTTGGCTGGGCATTTCCAAATGTTTCAAGCTTTCTCTTTTTTTTTTTTCTTTCTAGATGAACATGAAGGCAACACAAACTGGCTGTCTATACTAGTCCTGTTGACAAGGCTATTTTACCTCAAGTGAGATATCTGTTCCATTAATTCAAAACAAAAAATTAATCTTCCTCCTTCTCTTTCCCCACTCATTCCATTTGATAATTTCATGACCATCATAATTTAACTTTTTAAAATGGATTATTGTGAAAAAAAGAAAGAAGAAAAATGAAAGGTTAAGAAACAAATATTCTTTAGGATAGCACTAAAATCAAGTTGAATGAATTGGTACTAACAATTATCACATTCTGACTTAAATTCCCTTGAAATTTTATCTCTTCTTTTCATTTTCTTTTTTTTTTGCCCCCTCCCCCAATCCCAAAACACACTTTTCTCTTCTTTTTAATCTTTAAATGTTTTTTTTTCTTTTTTTTTTATTTTTTTCAGTGTTAAAACAGTGTTATACAGCAAATAAGGTCTAATTTTATTCCACCTTTTCTTGTTGTTGTTGTTTGCTTTGTATATACGTTTTTCAAATTCAAGTCTTTTAATATTAACACTACAAAGTTTTAAGAAAATAAATGAGGGGGCAATACTAACATTTGCATACAGTGAAAAGGTAAGTGTGTAATTATCACTCAAGAGCTACTCTAAGATAACAAAGTGAGAAAGGTCATTGACGATGATGATCAAAATAATAATATATATACACACATAAACATTGACCACACTAGAATTCCTATCAAAGTCTTTATATAAATTTTGGCCTTGTCAGAACACCCCTTGTTTTGCAACACATCTAGTTTAAAAGTTACAGCTGCAAACATAATATTTTAAAAATCCAACAACAAACAAAACAAAAACCTACTATGAATAAAAAAAAAAAATAACCCTACCCCCAAGAAAGACCCAAAACAACACAAAGAAACAAATTTCTCAGTCATCCTACCCAAACATTTACATATTAAGTTGGGTAGCCATCATTCATAAGAGTCTCACAATTATTGTAAACTAGGTTCATAGTCTTTTGGTTCCTTTGTTGTTTTTTTCTGTTCCTGAAAATTCATGGCTCTGACTTTTTCTCATCTTTGGTTTCTATTATCCCCCCCCCCCCCTTCAACCTTTCCCCAATTTCAAATTGGAATCACAACATAATAATTTTGAAGGAGATGGTGAAATTTTAAGGGATTTCACACTGAAGAATGAAAGAATCAGAGCGAACATCGCCTTGGAAAACTGCAAGAGCCCAAGATTGTATTTCAGTATTTTCACAAAATACATGAGTGAAGTATTTTTTTTCTTCCTCATATTGATTTTATTTATCATTCCTTAAAATCATTTGTGTCAGGTAGAAGTTTGATAAGAGTATTGCTGCAATAGGAATGATATTCTGACCCAGCTAATCCATCTAGGACTTCAAAGCTGAAATCAGTTTCAGATTATATAAACACAATTGCCACAACACATATTGCAATGTGAAGACGCACCTGACAATATACAACATCAAACAAAAAGTTAAAGAGATGAAAAGCAACAAAGAATTTGTGTCAACCTCTCTTGCATTTTCGCCCAATAATTTTTCCCCGACTTAATTGCCAACAGACTTTTTCTTTAAAAAAAAAAAAAAAGGATTGAAGGGGAATGGACCATATTTTGAGTATGGGTGGGAAATATATCAAGAGAATGAAAAAGGAAATATGAGACCTTCCTCTTTTTCTAATTCATGATCAAAGAACGCACATTTTTGTACTATGAAAAAGGAAACTGGGAAATACTAAGAAATTAAAATAACAGTAGAATGAATACAATGCTTACGCAGTGAACAGTATGTAAACACTTCCCCAATTTTCAATTTTTATATCAATGTTTATTTCTTTTAGCCTTAATTAGACCCTCTGCAGTGTGTATATATCGGGTGAATAAAAAAAAACAACAACACACCAAACTTTAGAAGCTTTTATCTCTATGGATATTTACTTAAAAAATTCTTTTGCAGGTAACCAGAACAATTCAATCCTCATAACGTATGCAAATCTCAATAAAATTGGTGAATAAATAAGATAAATACAATCATTTTAGCAGGTCCAATATTGAGCAAAATTTCCTCAAGCTATTCCCTGCGGATATTAAATATTTTGAGCCGCAGTCTTCTTGAGTTACTGGTACCTTTCTCAGTTTCTTATCCGAGGTTGATTGGTATAGCTTTGCCAATGTCATTCAAAAGTTATTTTGTCCTAGAAAACCAGAATTTTTTGTCATAGATATTCTGGTGTAAAATGTTCTCGAATGAGCCATGCTTCCGTCCACCCTTTTCCATTATAGAGCTTCAATAACAGCTTTATCTGACAAACTCAAAACCATCGTAAGCTGTACCAGTAGGTAGATCTATCTCTGGAACATAAAATAGATCTAAAATTGCCTTTTCATCTAGATTTGAAAAGTGGGTGTCAATTTAGGATATGAATTCCAAACTTAGATGAAAACAAATTGCTTAGGGACTAATAATTAAAGGCCAAATAATCAGTTTACAAGTTGAAAATGGCACTGTTTATTGCCTGCCTTTTCTAAACTATGTAGTAGACGAATCGACCGCGTTGCAGAGTGTCCAAGCTGAAACCCGACTCATCACTTGAGTGATGGGAAAGTTTGATATTTCTACTTCAGACATCTCAAAAAGTACTGATATCTCACAATATGCTGAAGGTTTTAATGTAGAATTTTAAGGGTGCATTAATAATATACTGGAAATAGTGTGAGCAAATTTTTTAATGAATCCACCTATTGATATTGATATGTAATTAAGATTCAAAGTTTGGCGCATTCTTTTTCTTTTTCTTTTGTTTTTTTTTTCTTTCTTCACCCAATAGATAAAATATTCTCATAAATTAAGGAAACTACACTTTCCTTTTGCAACAAAGTCATGCTTTTGTCCACCTATTACACAAATAATTCTATAACACAAGTAGGTGTTCAAGCATTAAGTGGATTCAAACTCACAGAATGGATTTAAAC
>JAOWAY010105531.1:0-11052 GCA_028565895.1 Goniobranchus geometricus
AGTACTGTTCTCATAATGCTGAGTGCCAAGCGAGACAGTTACTAAAATGCCAATTTTAAAGTCATAGGTATGACTCGGCCGGGGATCGAACCCGCAAGCTCCCGCTTCCGAGGCGGACACTCTTACCACTAGGCTATTTGATCAGTGAGACACAGTTTCTATGTTCTCAAATGATACACTGATACTGATAATATGTCAAGAACAGAGACATGAATATAAACTTTGAGAAGTAAGAGAGTGTATAGTTTACATGGTTACTGTGGTTTTTATTGCAGAGAAAGTGAAATAATGAATCCTGTTAACCTTACCTGTGCAATATGTTGTTTTTCCAGACCCAGGGGGCCCAATCACAACTTGTCCAAAGAACATTATACTGGTTTGTTTAGCTTTCCTTTCAAAAACAGACGTTTTCACTTTAACTTTAATCACCTCTTGTCATTTTATCCTGTTCAGAAATTTTAAAAAACACACAAATAACAATTGAAAACTAAACAGGATAAATATACCAAGAAAGTCTAATTTTTCATCGAGATTTAAAAAAGCAAGGTATAATAATGAGATATTGTCAGTAAAATGCATGATTTCGTTCATTTAGATTTCTTTTTTGTATAAATTAAGAAAAGTCATGAACTATGAATATAATCAGTTGACTGACCAAGTGAAAATACCATGTCGTGGGATATTCTCACCCTGAGTGAGCACAGAGTGGCATCAAATTCGGTACCAGTTGACGACTGCCGTCCCTAGCTTGCAAAGCCTAATTAGGAAAGACAAAAGATGGGAAAGTGTCAGGATTTCTGGCTAAACATCTTTCTGTGTGGTGCATTAATCAGAATTTTTCTCATTTTGGATTTTGTCTTTAATTGCACCTACATTATATTGCCTCATATATATTTGTTGGATTTCATGTGAATTTTGTATACTGGCAGAATGCCTGACTGACATTGCTCTGGCAACTCTTCTCCAGCACAAATAAACAAAATGGCAGCAGGACCGCTGTCGTTAAGCAATACCTAAAATTCCAAGAAAAGTTCCAAAGTATAGACCTACATATCTAGAATCTAGGCTAGTGTAGGTAATCTCTATTGTTCTGCAATAAAACTGATATTATTCTCACGCCGTTGCCATCTCAGTTTGGGTATATAAAATACGATTATGACTTCCTACTCGGCTAATTGTTTACACATAGCTATTGGTCTCCCATTAGTTGTTTACACATACATCCGGGTCTGAGCATTCGATACAATTTTCTTTTAAAAAAATAATGTACCTAAGATGAGAGGTTGGAATTCAATTATACATATTCAAGGGTTTCACCATGAAGTTCCCAGTTCCTGAATTCAAGAGTACAGTAAAGCAGGCCAAGAAATTAAATCATAATCAACAGCAACCAAAGGGAAAGAAAGATTGAAAAAAAAAAAAAAAAAAAAATACTTTGGATAGCCTAACCACTGAAAGAAAACTTTCCATTAAAATCAAAGTGTTATATTTTAGAGAGTAAATGAAACGGAATGAGGTCACTAATCACGGATGAGAATAAATTCGGCTGAGAATAATACCCTGCTTATTCTCAGCCAGGCTGAGAATAGTCATGACCTTCCATAACACAACAACATCACAAAATAAGTAAGTCTGCGCTAACACCAGCCTACAGTACAATTACTCTTGGTAAGCACAGAAATAAAGTTGTTTAGGGATACTACAAAAAATTTGAAGTTGAGTGCTGAACAGTGTGCAGTACTTTGTGAATTGGAATGCATTAACTTTAATTTTAATAATTGGTGCACAATAAAACAAAAAGGCTGTCGTTATTCGCAGACAAATTTGATTATTCGCAACACCCTGTTCCATAGATAAAACTGCTTTATCCACAACACCCTGCTGCAAAACAGTTTTGCAACTGCGAAATATAAGTACCCGTAACCATAACTATATTTAATTTCTGCACGTTACATTAAATCTACGTATATATCAACATTACAGAAATAATGTTAAACTACGCACGGCACACAGCTTAGTGAGTACAACAATTCGTGCGACCCAGTAGTCGAGGCTTTGTACGTAAAAAACGGGCAACAATGTATTGTATAGTGCTATGTGTGGCAGTAGTCAGCCTTGCCGTCAGCACGACAGTAGCAATAACACAACGTGTCTACTACCGTAATTATCATTATCATTTTATTATTGTTATCATTATTATTATTTTATTATTATGGTGAGCTGATTATTACATTTATTATCATTGTTGATATTATTGCCCTATCATTCTTGTTGTTGTTATCAGGGATGCCACTTGACTTGTGCAAAAATAACTGAATTTTTTTCAGAGCCAAAATTATGGTCTGTACAAAATAGACGTCAGACATAAACGAACATGCGAAAATCAAGATAAAGCTAATTGATGAAAAAAAAAACCCGAAATTGATCAAGTCAAAATAACAGAAAGAACGGAATAATGGCAACCCTGAAGAAAGGATCTAGTAACCAGATTTCCATTCTTTGAGTACTAATTACAAAAAATCCAAAATCCTTTTCAGGCTTCCTCTACACCATTACACCTTTTAAATCATTTGGCTGCAAAAGGCCTCTTCTTTAACAAGTGTGAAAATTGGGGACAAATGTCATGATAACTTGAAGGCTGTCTAGTTATTTTGTTATTATGTGGGTTTTACATCACTTTTCAAAATTGTAGGTTCTATCAGCGGCGTTGCTATTTTGACATGTTTATGTGCTGCTACACATAAAACATAAGGTACAGTCACAGTATACTGACACCTGGACACCCATTCTTAGAACTGTTCTCATAATGTAACTTAATTACCAGTTTTAAAGTCTGATATATGACTTGGCTGAGGTTTGAATCTGCGACCTCCCAGTTCTGAGGTGAACTCTCTACCGTTAAGCTATCTGATCGGTCCTAGCTGTTCAGTGGGCTAGGCCCTTAAGATGCTGACAGCATCCTAAGCCTTTCCTCTAAATAGTGTGACCTTTTGAAGATCAGTGGAAAGACCTGGGTTGAAGTGATTACCGGTGAAGGTTATTGGGTCATATTGATAAATTTCTATGGCTTTCTTGCACTGTATTTTATGGCAGATGTACTTTTGGTACAGTTGGCATACTTACATGCAATCACAACCTTTTTTGTGGAGAGTGAATTTCTCAGATAGTTCATATTGCTCATTGCCCTAGTGCGTAATGTGAGCACGAAACACTTTGAAGTACATGTTATGCACTACAAAAATCTCAGGATTCAAGAAATTTATTAAGCCTCTCACCGAGACTGCAAGCTGCAAGAAGAAAGTAACGATTTAGGGAATTTTGTCGCCGCTAGTGGAACATGGACGGATTAAAAGATTCATTGTGATTTCTGATCACTTCAGGGCCTATTCTGTGAACAGGCGCATGCTCAGCGCGGTGATCCCTGGTACTGAAGGCATGTTGGCTTCAGTAGCAAATGGGAATGCACTTTCTACTGCATTGTCATTCTTTTCCTTGAATCCAAAGGTTGCGAAGAAATATTTTTTTCACACTTGGATATAATCCCTGTCAACTTGATGAAAAGAATATTTAAATGTAGCTGATTATGCAAAAGTGTCACTTTTTGTCTCTTCTCGCAGACTCCGTTCTGGTGACACTCCTAGCAAACTTTGTTCTGGTGACACCCCTAGCAAATTCTGTTCCGGTGACACTCCTAGCAAACGCCAATCCGGTGACACTCCTAGCAAACTCTGTTCTGGTGACACTCCTTGCAGACTCCGTCCTGATGACACTTCGAGCAAACTCTGTTCTAGTGACACTCCTAGCAAGCTCCATTCTGATGACACTCCTAGCAAACTCTGTTCCGGTGACACTCCTAGCAAACTCTGTTCGGGTGACGCTCCTAGCAAACTCTGTTCTGGTGACACTCCTAGCAAACTCCGTTTTGGTGACATGCTGTCTCATTAAGGCCTTTTGCTCATTCCAATTTATGCATTTTTTTCCACCAAATTTTCGCTACATTTCTTTTCGCAGAGGTATTAATTTCACGTAGGTAATATGCAGTAGGCAAGAAGGTCGGACCAAATAGCAAGGGGCCACGTATGTAGACTTGATAAGGAACAACACAACCCATTATGTCACCTAAAACACACTGGAAAGCATTGTGATGACACTCTCTGCTGACAGAAAGCAGCAAATGGCTACATGCGGGCTTTTGTCAGCAGAGAAAGCATACAGGGTTTTTTGTCGAAGTTTATACAATGAAGAAATCAATTAGGTCACAATGCATAATTTCAACACCTTTTAACTTTTTCATCTTTTGCAATAGAAGTATGAGGCCAAGCTAGTTAGACGCGGCTTAAAGAGAGCTTTCATATAGAGGTAAAAAATGTATGACCTATTTATGTATGATGCGGCTTTTTGTCAGAAGACGGCAGAAGTGTCCTGTCAACTTGTCCTGTTGCCATACAAAGATTCTCACAGAAGTGTCCTGTCAACTTGTCCTGTTGCCATACAAAGATTCTCAGTCTTGAGTGCCATATAATCCCTTGCAACATGCTGTAGTGTATGAAGCTGCTGATCCATGTCTTTACCACATTACAGTCAAACTCATAGCCTACTTCAGTATTGTCATACCAAGATTCTCAGTCTTGAGTGCCACTTGATCCCTTGCAGTATGCTGTAGTGCGTGTAGCTGCTGAGATGCCCACATTTCATTGGTAAAGTGGGTTCTTAGGGAGAGATCAATGTAATAAGTTTGACTTGACATTCCATGACCCTACCTTCCGTTTCAATTCCTCCTGTTCTTTCTTTGACATCGATTTGGCTCCCATTGACATATTGCCAATGTCAAAGGCCCGGAGCTTGCTCTCACTGAGCCCCTAGAAAGAGAAGAGTATGGAAGAAGTTAATATCATAAAGTGGACTACACTAAAAATGACGGGCACATAAGTCAAATATATGTCACATTATGGAATAAAATAAATTTAATGAAATGTACACTGTAGACATGAAATCTTTAACAAGGAAATAAATTGCAATCCGATTATATGTATCATGTAGAACCGGCGTTTGATATATCAAAGGTTGAACTTATTTATTGGGATTCCAGTTCAGGAGTTTCAGTATGAGGTTCAGGTTATTACCAGCATCGCAATTTTTAGCAGTGCAGAGGGGCCTATTGTTGTGGCATTCAATGGAAATAGTATTGCTTAGCTTAAAATAAAATCTACATCTATCATTATTAATCTCTGTTGATGTTATTGAACTTTTTTTCTCTAGACTCCACAGGGTATTATCAAAGTATAACACCCAGTTCATATTATGCAATTCTCTTTACGAGGGTTAATTTCCCTCTATTATGGAAATTCTTCCTCCCAGTCCATGCTTAATCTCTGGTCAAACTTGCCGACGTGCCATTAACCTGTCCAATGGCAATGGTGTGGACTACAACTAAGGTATTTATTAAGAATGTGCGTGCCGCATGTTTACAATTGGCAGCCATAAATGGAAAGGCATGACAGATGGTTACCAGATTCGTGTAAGAAGATAAAATTATCATTCTTTTTTAAAACAAGATTTAGCAGACTGCGGACTGTTCTCAAAATGTTGAGCGCCAACAAGATAGTGATTTTTAAGTCTCAACAGGGTTTTGAACCCGCGATCTCCTTGTCAGGACTAGCCTGCGCGGTTAATTCTATGAAACCATACACAGTCCCCATCAGAACTACCTTGTGAAGTGAAATTATTATTTCGCAGAGTATTTATTTTCCACCTGGCAATCACTTCCACATATATATCCATTGTGGCTGTCAACGTAAACAGACAGGACCCAGATTCTCAAAAAGTACCACTAGATCTAATTCAGATCCATGTCTTTAGTCACATTACAGTCAAACTCTAATAGCCTTCTTCAGTATTCAGTTGCCATACAAAGATTCTCAGTCTTGAGTGCCATATAATCCCTTGCAACATGCTGTAGTGTGTGAAACTACTGATCCATGTCTTTACCACATTACAGTCAAACTCATAGCCTACTTCAGTATTGTCATACCAAGATTCTCAGTCTTGAGTGCCACTTGATCCCTTGCAATATGCTGTAGTGCGTGTAGCTGCTGAGATGCCCACATTTCATGTGGTAAATATGTGTAATCCATTAAAAATAAAACTATTTTCGTGAAAAAAATGTAATATATATAATATATACATTATAATTAAATATATGTTTTGATTCAGGGGCCTAGTATTTTACATAGATAAGCCTATATATTAAATATTCTGCGGGCTTTCTTGTTCAAGGGTGAAAGCAGGCAGGTTTCAGGAACCTAAAATTTGTTTTCCACAGATGCAACAATTTCTTAAGTAATGATTAGAACTTGCTTTTAAAAAAAGGAAAAAAAAACAAAAAAAACCCTGCAAGATAATTTTTTTTCTTCCTCAGTTAAGTTTCTGACTGCTGTCAAACTTTGCTCTGGTTTGTATATGTTGTAGCATGAGAAAAGAGTCATCAACCTGCTCAAATAAGACACAATTAATCATTCTGTGTATCCTCAATTCTATTCAAGACATCCATTCACAGCTCAATGGGTGACCTGTCATAGTTCTCAATAGTTCCTCCCACTCACACCTTTTGGGTACTGACAAATAAGTGTTTTTCATGTATTACTCTTGCGTTTTATTTGGAATCTTAGAAATATTGGAGGCAACTCATGACAGTTACATTCTATTGATTATGCTCCTTTATTGTCATTGTAAAATAAATGGTACCGGCACCCTGCTGGCAAGCACTTCCCCCCTCCCTAAAACTCCACCTCACCCTCTCTTCTCTTTCACACACACGTGAACATGAAGTAAACACTCAACATATATATATATATAATGATATCAACTGCATCTAATAGGCCTCTATGCCTCTATGGATACCATGTCAGTAATAATCATTGTGTATAGGAAGGCCTACGGGAGCACTGCATGTAGTAATAAGGCTCCTGGTTGTGGAAGGCCTGAGTATCACCATACGACATAGGGTAGTACTCATCTCTCTCTCTCTCCTTATCCACCCTCTCCCTAATCTCCTCTTCCCTTCATTCCCCTCTCCCCCATTCCACACCACAAGTCCACCCTCTCTCTCTCTCTCTCACATGCGCATAAAATAATACACACCCCTGACATCATCAATTACATATACAACCTATGTTGGACACCATGTCACTTTAAGCCTACTGCATTGTGAGCAAGGTAGATCTATAGACCGAATGAGAGCAACCGAGCAATGCATGTAGTAGCCCTAACAGTAATTAGCCTACCAGTACAAAATTTTAGATCTAGTATAATATGGACCTGTGTAGTGTATGAAGCATGCATGTTTGTAGAAGACCTGGGAGTCCCATGTGACGACATGTACTCTCTCCCCCAATCCCCCTACTCTCCAAGTACATTTTTTGCGTTGCGTTTTGGGGAAGCAGGTAAAATGGCTTTGTGTGACGCGGTTATAAAAAAAATTAAAGGCGACGGGATGTTTTCAACTCATAAAATATTGGCATGCTTTCATGAAGGCTGCATCTATTTGGACACGAGTCTGTTAAAACTCCAATGTATCAGAAACGTTTGGCCTCCTAACATGAATGTGTGTGCAGTGCGGCTCTTTTCCTCCACAAGGATATACATAGATTTGGACACGTGTCCGTTCAAGCTCCTGTGTATATTCAGACACATGTTTAGTCCTTTCAATAATGTCTTTTTCTCTCAATGACCTGCTTCTCTTTCCTTTAGTTCAAGTGCATCAGCATGTGTGGTTGGTTGCTTAGGTTTTTATTGTTGTTGTTTTTTAACGGATGTGCAAATTACAACTGTAGGCACATGCAATGGTGCCTACGTTTGTTTGCATGCATGTAAGGGGGTAACCGTGGAATGGGAATTCTTATTGGTATAGGCTGGCAATGACAAGAGGGTGAGAGTGAAAGAGCGAATGTGTGTGTGAGAGAGTGTGTGTGTGTGGGGGGAGGGGGGGGGGAGAGATAGAGACAGACAGACAGAGGGAGAGAGAGAGATAGAGAGAGGGTGGGGGGCGGGTGATGCATGAGCTAGACACACAGACAGATTAAGCACCATAGAGAAGTGCGCGGAGAAAGAGAGACAGATGCGATGCACAAAAAAGAAATACAGACAGATAAACAGACAAACAGCTCAGCTGCCGAGCATAGTCTCATTGACAACCAAAGGAAACAGACGACTGGCAGAGAGAGTCACCTCAGACTTTAATGATCGACATGATATCAAATTTATGACTAAGGCGCCAAGCATTACAACGCATACTCTTATTTCCCGTGTTTTGGCCAGACGATCCAAAGATAAGGCAAGCATACTTTCTCTTCCTGACATTTCCAGAACACAATGAATGACCTTTTCCGTATGACAAGAGTGTGGCAGTCCTTATAGACTCCGCGAGGCTGGAGTATTGTCCACGAGGGGTGAGCTCTCAGTGGCTGATGCCTCGAAGTATTCGTCACTCTTCGGTCGTCCATCGTCGTCTGGTAGAGCTGGGAAAGAGAGATAATTCTTGTTAGTGTTATCTGTTGGTTCTCTATGAACGATTTTGTTTGTTTGTTTGGTGTTTTAGGGCACGATTTAGTTCCCCCTCGGGGCCCGTGAAAAAAGAAAAACAATGGACAAGATAACAATGAGAAAGATCAAAGACGAAGGAGAAAATGGTGTCAATTATTACCCCTGATCGGAAGAAGCCTTTATAAGAGACACTAATAATAAAAACATATCGTAATATCGGTCAGCCGTTTCCAAGTATCTGCACTGTTAAACCTTGAACACCCATTGTCTCCACACTATTGGTACAAGGAATCAACTGATATACAGGAAATTTCTACCACTAAACTCAAAAGACAGGACAGGAGATGTAACGTTTTGGGTCTCAACCTTCGTCAGACAACACAAAAAGACAAGCAGACGAAAGATGGTGCACAACATTCAGGCTACCAATATCCTTGTTCAACTGCTCACCAATGAGAGCGTAGGTCTAGGGGTAGATTGACGGAGAGCGCAGGTCTAGGGGTAGATTAACGGAGAGCGCAGGTCTAGGGGTAGATTAACGGAGAGCGTAGGTCTAGGGGTAGATTAACGGAGAGCGTAGGTCTAGGGGTAGATTAACGGAGAGCGCAGGTCTAGGGGTAGATTAACGATGACATCATCCAGCCAGGGTTTCGGGGTTTGGCGATACTCTCTCATACTGCCCAGACATTTGAATCTAGCCCATAATATAACTCTTTTAATAGGATACCAGCCTAAATCAATACATAAAGTCACATGGAATAGAAGAGAAAGAAGGTAACTTGCTGTACATTCTCTCAACCAAGAAACATACAGCAGGTAGATGCCTGCATGGAGACTCTCTCATGCAATGTCCATTTTACCAGGCTGGGACTACTGGCAGCGAGAGGGCAAGATTTCATAAGGACATATTTATGATCTGTGCCTGGAAACTCTCTCATACATTGTCCATTTTACCAGGCTGGGACTACTGGCAGCGAGAGGGCAAGATTTCATAAGGACATATTTATGCTCTTTGCATGGAAACTCTCTCATACAATGTCCATTTCACCAGGCTGGGACTATTGGGAGCGAGAGGGCAAGATTTCATAAGGACATACATATGCTCTTTGCATGGGGACACTCTCATACACGGCCAATTCATTTAACACAGGTGCTTGTTCAGAGACAATTCATTTGACACATGTGCTTTTCAAAGCCAATTCATTTGACACAGGTGCTTGTCACAGCAACTTCATTTGACACAGGGGCTTTTCACAGCTAATTCATTTGACACAAGTGCAGTTCACGGCTAATTCATTTGACACAGGTGCTTTTCACAGTCAATTACTTTGACGCAGGTGCATTTTACAGCCAATTCATTTGACTAAGGTGCTTTTCATAGAGTAATCATTGACACAGGTGCTTTTTGCAGCCAATTCATTTGACAGAGGTGCTTTTCGCAGCCAATTCATTTGACACAGGTGCTTTTCAGACAAATCAATTGACACAGGTGCTTTTCACAACCAATTCTTTTGACACAGGTGCTTTTCACAGCCAATTCATTTGACACAGGTGCTTTTCACAGCCAAATCATTTGACACAGGTGCTTTTCACAGCCAAATCATTTGACACAGATGCTTGTTACAAATTAATTTCGTGACTGAGGTACCTTGGCTGACTCCAAGATTTGTTTTGTTAAGTAAAATAATTCAGGGCTTTTGGTCTTGCTCTCCTGATGTGGAACTTTTTCTTGTCTTATGAAGATGAAGATATCTTGAAATCGTCTCCTGTATAGTTTTGATAATTATGAACAGGCAGCCAAATAAAAAAAAAAGATTGGTACGACACAATTGATGTATAAGGATAAAGATGATAGCCAGCATTATTGATGAGAGGAGTAATGACATATAATGCCGGTAGTGGCGATGTAGATGATGAAATTGAGGTACAAACCCCTAGCCCCTTCCTGCCCACTCAAGAAACCGTTGCATTCAGCGCTGTAAGAAGAAGCGAGTGAAGGGTTGCTGTAAAACATGAGGTTGATGGGGCTGCCATCAGTGGTCGGGGAGTCCGATTGAGATGGAGGATCGACCCCGTTCTGCATAACATTGTTGGTGGCTCCATACGTACTGACAGGCACAGCACCTGTAGCGCCAAGGAGAGGGGAGCTTGGACCATAAGTGACTCCCCGAGGAACAGCCGAGGGCTCAGACGACTGAGGGGAGTCAGCGGCTGGGGTTGTGTCGGTGGTACAAGCAGGTGGCTCTTGGCCTTCAGCATTCTGGTCCTCGCTGCTTTTTGGTGAGGTCAAGCCAATGGAAGTGGAACTCAACGTGGGCGGGGCGTTCTGTCTACGTGATCGGCGTGTACGTTGCTGGTTGTAGGGTTGGGGAGGATGGTAAAAGGGGATTCTGCCCAGTAAAGGTTGGGATCGGGGCGAGACAGGAGGCGAACCGTCGTCCGGGTCGTAATCGTGCCCAACGTCTCCGGTGTCGGTGTACTGTTGGAAGATGATAATCAACGCCACTGCCA
>JAOWAY010105642.1:0-11052 GCA_028565895.1 Goniobranchus geometricus
CTATCTGAAACACCCCACCAGCCTTTGATGCTCTTTGCTGTCTTTTCATCAATCAGGATTCCTACTCCTCTCTCATGGGTTTCTCCACCTTAGTAAATCATTGTTTTGTTATCTGTTTTAATCATACCCTTATGTGCACCTGTTAGCGGTGGGGGGAAAAAGTACATTTTTCAACTCAGTGGCACAAACCCATCACAGCTGTATATGAATGAAATTGATGTTATTTAAAGGGAAAATTTTTGTTCCACAACTCAAGTATAGTATTAAAATTTTTTTAAACTGAACTGAGGAAACAGATTTTGTGAAAAAAAACTTGAATTCCATTGTGATGAAGATGAGATTTTGGATCTTTCTGTTTCTCTCAGCTAGAGAAATCAGTAGGGTTAGGATGAATCATAATCCTAACACTGCTCAACGAGAGAAATGAAATAAGTTGAATTATTTGATTAGTCATTTCAGATTTCAAGGCATTTGAAGTTTTTCACAGGCAATCAAGATGGCCAACCATCCACAAGATGACATGGGACGAAAAAGTCTACGTGATTTGTCTGGAAATATTTTTTTGAGGATTCGGGATGAACTGAATCAAGGCATTCCCAATGCAGCATGGAAGGACGTCGCTAGTAAACTTGATGGTGATTTTGAAATGTAAGGCTTTTATTTCTATTTATATGTAAACAGTTAATCCATTGTTTGTTTATTTGTCGCTTTTTTGTCCGTGTTATTTTTACGGATGACACCAGTTTTTGCTGAATGTTAAGAGGTAGAAAGATTCACACTCATTGCTGATTAAAGGTCAGTCATATGGTAGTCATTTTAAGACTGATGGTATTGCTGGAGATATATATCCATTGTCAACACTCGTAAAGTGCACAGTCTTCTCAAAACATGATGCTCTTGGTGCTTTACGAAATGCACTATCGCATTCCACAATTCATAGATGAAACAATACAAGATCTTTTCTAAAAACAGACAGTAATTTTGATTCCCCAGTGCTCTTCAGAATTATAAAAGAATGATTGTTAAAGATTTTTCTAAAAACAGACAGTGATTTTGATTCCCCAGTGCTCTTCAGAATTATAAAAGAATGATTTTTAAACATTTTTCTAAAAACAGACAGTGATTTCGATTCCCTAGTGCTCTTCAGAATTGTAAAAGAATGATTTTTAAAGATCTTTTCTAAAAACAGACAGAGATTTTGATTCCCCAGTGCTCTCAGAATTATAAAAGAATGATTTTTAAAGATCTTTTCTAAAACAGACAGTGGTCTTGATCCCCCAATGCTCTTCAGAATTGTCTTCTAGAGGGTGGTGCATAATGATAAAATTATCATGCTCCTGTCCTCGTATGAATTCAGGGGATGGCCAAACAAATGGAATCACTGGATGAGGGCTGAATTTTTTTTATTTGGGGTGGTTTTTTCCAAAACAATGATAAGCCATAAAGCATGCCTTGAATCTTGACCCTCTTTTCAAAAGAAAGCCAGTGTAGTGGACGAAGTAGATGCTCAGCTAAATCAAATCTCTTCCTCAGAAGATCAACCTGGCAGCACTATTCAGGACAGTCTGTAGTCTTTTTAGTTTGCTTTCTGAAACACCCAACAACAGAGCAATGTTGTTGTCACAACTTTGAGAACAAAAGGGAGATGACAAGTTTTTTTTGCTCCCTTCCTCAGAAAGGAACTGCCTGATGGAACTTATTCTTTTCAATTGGCGATGTAATGATTTAATTGTTGTGTTAATCTGGTGGTCAATCAACAGATCCAAATCTAAGAACGTCTGTAGATTCTTTACTTTATCCGCAAAGTCAACTGACATCTCTCCTATTTACAACAACGTTTCGCTCTTAAACTTTCTGTTCTCCATATAACTCCCATACAATATAATTATCAGATGATTAAAGTATTTAAATCAGAAAGTCATGTGTTTCTTCAATTCATCATATTTTCATTGTTAACTTATTTTCTGTTTTCAACAAGTTTTCTTTCATTTAATGTTATCCAAGGGATGAAATGGATATTAGAACTATTGAGACAGCTGATGACCAGGCCGAGACGTTCCTCTTGCAATTGAGTGCTCTGGGAATGACAGTGGATCAGTTTGTGCGCTACGCAGGCCAAGCAAGACTCTATGTCATTGTGAATCTCTTTGATAACGTGAGAAGTAAGAAAATAAAACCTTACAGATTATGAATGGTCATGTAGAGCAGGTAGTTCTTGTTGCTGTACAAGAATGCTAAGGGTGAAAACCTGATGGGCATTGTAAGGACAATTGAGACTAGGGTCCAAAATTGGATCCAACACTGTAAAAAGTTGAACCGCAGACTTTTCTAACACCATTACCATTTGACCTCCCACACCCCATTGAGCAAAAACCTGTCACACTTTTACAAGTGTTAGATGGTATTACATTAAATCAGTGCCAAGGAGAATGTTGTACTGCTAATACTTTGTTTCGTATGCAAGGTGGAAAGTTTTTCCGCAGATCCATATTTATCTCCGGCAAAATCGCTATTGGGTTAGGATCTGTGGCTGCACTGGAATCGGGCAAGAATCCATGGCTTGACTCAACTCAGGCCAGTCATGAGAAGAACTTGCTGTGTTTTAATTACGTGCAGATCTGTTACTATTACTGAGAGAGAAATTACGTGGTATGTGATGCTCAGCTTGTACGCCGCACCTGTGACTTTATTATCGGGCCACTGTCATTCAGCACAGAAAGCAGCAGGCCTATGTAGGCCTAGTGGCCAAGGCCTGTTTCAAGATGGTCTTAAGACTAGGTCTAGTGTGACCTTGGTTTTAGTTACAAGCAAAGTATTTTACTTTTTCTGAATTTGGTGCACAGTTTATTCCAAACAAATACGTTAGAGTACATATGAACTTCAGTTTGTCATAGGATGTTGCATCACGTTTAAAGTTGGTTTGTTTCCACAAAAAATATTACCCATGAGTCATATGAGATAATTACCAGCACCTGTGCTCCACAACGCAAAGTACAAGCTCCCTTTCCCTTTCTATTTACCATTTACACAAACGACTGTGTGAGCAATTACCCAAACATCTTCATACTTAAATATGCAGATGACTGCAATCCAAGCCTTAATTCAAAATGATAACGATGTAACAAACTGAAGGGAAATAATTTCTACCTTTTCTGATTGGTGGAATGATAAGCCTCTCCACCTCAATGTCAAAAAAAACAAAAGAAATGAAATGGTGTTTGATTTTAGAAAGTCTTGTGAGGAACATGAGGCTATCGTTACCAAAAATGAAAAAGTAGAACAAGTAAAAGAATATAAATATTTGGGGTCATTGTAGATGAGAAGCTTCATTTGGCAGATCACTCCAAGAAAGTTGTCAAGAAAATCAACTCAGGGTTGTTTATGTCACATTAACTTTGACAGAAATATTCTGACTTTGTTTTGCTGCAGGTCTATGGTCATTAGTATCATAAAGTATTGCCTGACTTCATGGGGTGGTAATGTCAAAAAGCAGGAAAAGAACAAAATAAACAGAATCATAAAACGGGGAAATAAAATGCTAGGTGTAACAACTTTCAAAATCTTTGATCAACTTGTTCCAGACACTTGTAAGATGAAATTCAAGAAAATTTTTGTAAATGAATCCTACCCTCTTATAATAAAAAACTTCAATATAGCCAACACAGTGGACGAGTACGCCACATTTCCACCAAAACTCAGCCCCACTGCAATTCATTTCTACCAATGGCTTTTAGCAACTGTAGAAAACTTAAGACAAATCTGAAGGAGAGATTAAACCCCCAAATGTAAAAATCAATGTTAGATACACATGAATGATATGGTTGGGTTAGTTAGGCATAGAAATACATGGAAACACAATTTTGGACCATTTTGTTGAAAAATTTTGTGCTTATGCCCTAAAAATGGGTGTTTCGGGGGCCGAAATGATAGAATCTTCTGAACATGATTTCTGAAAAACTATTAAAGGTACATTAATGAAATTGGTAGGTCAGTATTATAAGAGGGAATGTATTATAAGAGGAAATTTGTATTTTTCAAATGACACAGTCAATTTGTTTTCAAATTTTCATTCTTCTTCAAATAATCCGACTGACTCAGTAAAACTGAGTATGACTGTCGAAGCTCATGACTCAAAAGAAAAAGAAGGAAAAAAAATGTTGTCTTACTTTGATCTAAGGGTAATGTGGCGGAGGGACTGTTTGAAGAGTCCACGTCTGGACTGAACCTGACAGAACCAGAGATTCTGTTCCACAGCCTAATTGAGCTGGGGAAGACGGAATTTAGGTGGCAATCTAGGTTTGAATGTGGTACATTTTAGTTTTGCCCTTTGTCTAGTCTAGTGTTAATGCTATGGCAGCTGATTTGGTACTTACCAATTGGTATGTCAGTTAGAATAATTATGCCTTTATGGAGAATTGTAGACTTAATACTACCCCTGTCTTCTTCTACTTCTAGAGGGATTCAACCTAATTTATGAATAGTTGTGGATGCACTACCTGTAGAGTAATTGCAATCATTTGTTATGAAGCATGCCCTATTCTTTTGTATTTTCTCTAGAATCTCTGCTTTTTTGTTTGTTTAGGGAATCAGATGCAGCACCCATAATTTAAAATGGGCTTAACAAACATGTTTACATATTTTACTTTGATTGTTTTGGGGCAGTTGGTTAGATATTGACTCGAGAATGCAAGTGTGGAGCTGGCCTTTTTGCACACTGTGTTATTTTGATCTGTCCACTTCTTTAGCTCACTGTCTATGGTTACATCTAAGTATTTTGCTCTTTTAGTGTCACTCAGTTTTTAGTAATTATAATTACCTGGTCTTTCTTTGGACGGAATTCCATCTTCCATTATCTCCCAATCTTGTGGGAAATTCATTTTGTGATCTGGAACAAATATTTTTCACATGGAAATTTATACTAGCCTACATCATTAATTGTATAAATGGTTGCACAGTAGTGACCGCCTAACATCCCGCCGCCTAAGACCCCGTTCTGCCTAAGATCCCAGTTTTCTTGGGAAAGGGAATTTTTTCTATATAAATTTGCCCCTTAAGATCCCACCCCCGTCGCCTAAGATCCCGCTTTTTCGAGATTGTGGTGTGACCAATTTTTCTCACTTATGTCTTTCATCTCGGTCAAAACCTTAAGAAGATTGCAGCTCGCCACCTGAGCACAGGTAAGAGTCACCTGGTCACCCTACCCGGTTTAGGTGTAACTGAAAGGCACCAACCGGTGTCTGGTTGAAACAAAGAGATGAACGGGCGGTCATTGACTGTGCATGGGAATCTGTCAATGAGCTATTGTTCTGCGTCGCTGGAATGCGACAATGTAAACAGGTAGATCTCAAATGACATTTGCTTACTTTATGTCATAAGATTAGAGAACATATTTGATTGAAATGTTTGGTAATTTCTGCTCAACAAGAGAAGATTAATGACAGTGAAGCTTTAGATTGAAGCAACCTATAAACATGCCATTTGCCGTGGAGTCTATTTAAACGATGCAAAGCAAAGACATGTCTTGTGATTGACAGTGTGAAAACAAACTGTTTTCTTTAAAGTTTGATTGTGACCACGCCTCCATAAGGGTTTGTCGCTGTTTGGATATGATTCTCAATGTGATTCTCAATGACACAGAGAGCCATATGAGTTATCTCCTTCGCTGTCCGCCTAAGATCCCGCTTTTTCATTTTCCCGAGGGGCGGGATGTTAGGCGGTCACCACTGTACTGGTATTTAAAAAAAAAACACTTTTTTATTGAATGAATGGCAGGACCATTCTATTTTAAATTAATTTTTATTCATTTGTCAGCTTTAAATTTAAGATAATTTAGTAAGAATTTCACTCCATTTAGGATTTCTTCTTTTTTGACTGATGCATTTACTAAATAATAATTTCCAATTTTTATGGATTAATAAAACAAATCTTCATATACATTTGAAGCTGCTGGATGAAGGAAAGTTCAGGGACAAGGAAGATTTTACTATTTTCACCCTGCTAATGTGAAAAAAAAGAAAGAAATAAACTATCAAAATTTTACAGTTTACTTACATATTTCAGCTTTCAGTCACCAAAAGCAATGAATGGCTTGACTTTGAATGTAATGAAGAAATCTAAACACAACACACCTGAAACTGAATCAGATAGTGGTCATCAAGAAGAGATCACAACCAGTCAAAGCTCTTTGTCCTGAATCATCATAATCTTGTTATGACACAAACATGTCAATGAAAGTATCAAAATTTGTCCTTGTGCCAATTATCTTATCTTACATACGAACTTCTTGATGTGTCTTTCCACATCACAGTCATCCACACAAACTTCTTTCAGTCATTTCATAGTTGGCCTGCTTGTTTTCATGGTACAAAAAATGTATTGAATTCGCCATAGCAACTTATAGTATTGTACCTGTGTCTTTTTTTTCAGTACCTGTTGCGATTACTAGACAGCCATTTTATGAAATGAATGTTTGTGAGGGAGAGCCAGTGGAACTGATGGTAGACGCCAGTGGCTTCCCACCTCCGAGGTTCCAATGGTACAAAGATGGCTATGGCCCTATTCCTGGTGCTACATCAAATAAGATTCATTTTGCTTCAGTCAAGTAAGAAATTTATCTTCCCACCCATTTGCTGTCATCATAAACATTTCACTAAAAGTTTGTATAGCAGTCTGTTACTTTTTGCATATCTGCCATATTCACAGTGGAGTTTATGTTTATTATATTTTAAAATCAACGTAGCTGTTGTATTTACTATTCTTACTTTATTCACAAAATGACTCTGTTTTGTTTTTCGTTGATTTGCAAGCGGTCAAGATTTTTCCACGTCATTTATTACCGTGAGATTTATTTAAATGAACAGTATTTCCTGTGAGAATGCCCGGTGGCTAAATGCCTGTTTCACTTAAGTGCCTGCTATTTTGATGAAACTGAATTTGATCCTTTCAAAATGGTAACTCTTAGTACCCGCTTTAAACGTCATTTGCCGCTTAAGTGCCCTGTATGTCAATCAAACAAAAGTAAGAAATGTCAACTAAATTAAGAATAAGTAACTACAAACACTAACCAAGGTTTTACAATGGTATCAAAAGGCATCATTCTTGCTCATTTGAGTAGTACCCCCCCACCTTTTGAGTAGGAAAAGGTAACAAATGCACACTCTTCTTGCCTTTTCAAAAATTATCGTCCACTGTCTGTGACTAGACATCCAACTGATTCAATGTGTCAATTTTTCGAAAGAGGTGGGGCTTGGATTTGAACTTTGATGATCAGACATGCTCAGCTGTTCAACGATGTCAGGTGGCATTATAGTGTTAGTCCAGCCTCTCACTGGTGGTTGTTTAATGAATGACTGTCTACAGATTTATGCAACACAATGTATTTGAATTCCTCCCCATCAGGATCAGAAGTCTGGAAGTGGACAGGAGTGATTTTGATCTTCCTGATATTGACTGCATGGCTCTTTAACTTAAAGGTACTTTAAAATACTTTGCAAGATGATCTTCATCCACACATAGCAATCATGTTTCAAGATGCACCGCAAACCTCAGTATAGTTTTAGTGTCCATTCTGCCTAAGTGCAGACCACTGAGCACTGAATTGAAAAGTACTTTACTACCATAACAAGTTTTGATTTTCTGATGTTCTTTGAACTGTTTGGACTTTGTTAAAAAGAAAATTCTATGATTTTCCTGGCGTTGATGATTGCGACAAGGTTATACCAATTTTTTATCTTCAATGTAAAACAGAGCGGAAATGAAAAATAATTTCTTGTTTTTTTCTTTGTTTAACAGGCCCTTAGATTCCGGCAGATATTTTTGTGTGGTGAGCAACAACCCGAGTTGGGAAAACGCAGTTCCGTCCAATCCAGCAAATTTGCTTGTGTTGAAAGCAAGTAAGACCATCCTCATCTTTATTTTCCTTGTCTTGTTCTTCTTGGTGTTATTCTTTCATTCATCTCTTAGTTTTTCCCTCCTTATAATTATTTGTTTCCGATTATCTTCTTTTTTTTTCTTCATCTTTTTTTTTTGTTTCTGGGTTTTTTTCCCCATCTTTTTATCTCTGTCTTCTTTCCTTCTTTCTCTTTTTCATAATTGTTTGTCAGTTTGTGTGTTTCTTCGAGGGTGAGTCATGCTAAGTGCTAACTTTCCACAAGCCTTCACATCTTCCTTAAGTCAGTTGCCTTCATTCATTTTTACCTGTCTTAGCCTTGCTTCGTCCATTCAGTCTTACATGTTTACTGCACCTCAACACGTGTTATAGGATATATGATATGATACGATTTCAGGCTTCTACATGGCATCAAGTTAGCGCTCTTTTAGTTGAACGCCTTGACCCCTCGACCGAGGTCAGGGTCCATTCAGCAGGCAGCAACGCTGAGAATGCCGTGTAGCATAATTAGTGCTAATGCGATTTATCACGCAGTGACCATATTTATAGCTTAATTACATTTTTTGTTTTATAAAATTCATTTGAATAGACTATATTTAGCATATAGGAAATATGAGAGCAAGAGCTCTCATAGTTTGATTGCAGTGATGATGCAAACCTAAGCAAATTATACTCCATAAAATACGCATGTTGCGTTTAATGAAAACCTTTGTTTATTATCCTGCCAAATTAGTCCAAAATCATACATATCAAGGAATATACACTTACAAAATAGCCGACCAAGTTCTGAATAATTATGCAGAAGGAAAATGGAAAAAATGTAAAATATAATTTAAAAAAAAATCTAAATCAGTATGCAGTAGTTGTAAGAAATTGATTTTTTCACAGAGCGCTGTGGAACGGAGTGGATGGAATTAAGAAATAAACGGTCAGTGGGAGAATATTTCCGCTAGAAACGTTTAAGATCACTCAAAGAGATAGCAATTTTGCACAGGCATTGAGCAGGTAAAATCACCTTGACCCGGGTCGAGTTACCGCGATGACAGAGATTAACAGGTTTTCGGTGCACCTTGGCGAGGCGAACTAAAAGAGGGCTGAGATGCAGAATTTGACAATGAGAGTAGTGTTGTCAAATGCTGGTCTTATTTGAACTCATAGATAACTAATAAAGACTGTCGTTAAGTGTTTACCTGTTCATGTTGCATATAACATTTGAAAATGCCATCTCTTATGGTTGACTGGTATCGGTCTTGCAACATGGAGCCCGTAACATATTGTATAAAGTATCGGTATATAATTTAAATCAAAATACATCTCAAAAGTGATCTTGTCAAACTCATTCAAACTGACATTTTCGAAAACTTCATTATATACATGTGTGGCTGTTGGGTCAAGGCAATGGATTTTTAACTGTGAGGTTCCAAGTTTGAAACTGGGCCTTGCTGTTTCACTGTTCAGTCCTTGGGAAAGACTGTTTACGTACATTTTTGTCACCCCACTCAGGTGTTATTGAGTACGCGACCATAGGCAGAGGAGGATCTTGTAAAATGGGTCCACCCGTGGGTCACAACTACAAACACTGAAAACAAGCTGTCAACACAAGCCTTCGTAAAAACTTCTTCACCATTGGCATGAAACAGCCTAGATCCTAAGATCATGAATGTAGATGATCCCAACAGTTTCAAAAACAAGATAGTTGTGTTTTTTGAGAAGCATATATTCTGTTGTAAATTGGCTTTGTCATGAAAAACAGTGGCATGAACATCCTGAGATTGTCTGAAGTGAATGGCGTGTCATGGTTGCCAATGTCTGCCTCAGACCTGATACTTGATGATGATGATGATGATAAGAAGCATTTATTTTATGCGAAAGTCAATCATCCGCTTGTGCCCTCAAAATTCAACTAAATAAGGAGTGGTCAAAAAATTGTAGGGTGTTTCCCAAAGTTAAATAAACAAAACAAAAAAGTTGAACCTGCAGCTGAAAATGTTTAAAAGAAAAATTGATGGACTGTGAGGTCTAGTGCCACATGGAGCTTGAAAGATGGAGCAAAAAAAAACAACCCCAAAAAAGAGGATATGCAGGTCCAGTCATAAATACTAGATTGGGTCAACCTTATCTTTTCTGTTGTGCATTTTTATGCAGCCCAGACATGGCTATTTTATTCTTGAATTGTACACAAGAACAACTGTTTCAGTTTTTATACAACTTTCAAATTCCTGACATTGAATTTTGTTTTTTTTAAAAGGGCCCGATAATTATCATACTATGAACAGTAGAGAGTTATAATTTTGAAGAAAATACTGCTCTTTGGTTTTGTATCGGTCTTGTTCATCGTTGAATAATAAGTTTTCAACAGTATATTTTATTCAACAATTCATTTTTAAAAGGAGACACCAGCAGTGACTCTCAAAATCTGTCACATAAATCTTATCAAGAATTTAGCCGGGACATATCTCCAGCAAGATGCCAAATGGTGGCAACTTTACATCTTGGCATTTTGATTTGGCTAAGCGAGAAAAATCTTTTAAAGTCTTTCCAAAAGTTCAGAGATCTATCTGACATCACCTCAGGATTTTCAATCCTAGAGGTATTTTTTCCTTGAGGAAAGTTTGATACTTTGTAATACGGCCGTACAGGTGCACCGAGCCCCTTTCAATCTAACTCGAGAACCAAACTGCGGTTATATCAGGACCCATCCGCTTCGTATCAGCCTATAGAGAGATGTGGTTTGATCACGACCGGATCATCAGAGGATGACAATTTTGAATTATAGGCTTTATGCTCTTTACAGTCAAGTATCCTAACCATTTGATGACTCTTACCAGAACAGTTTACAAAGCAACCCAATGATTTCTGCTGCTTTTTAAAGTAAAACATCAAAATAAAGCACTTTCAAAGAGAAAAAAGTTATTAGATTGGGGATATTATAGAATTCATATATATATATATATATATGTTACATTTATTTTATTATTTTTTTTTAGCCATGTTGTAGAATATGTTATATTTATTTTCTCATTTCCCTGAATTTAGCCATGTTAAAGAGTATAGGTTTTATTTATTTTGTTATTTCTCTTAAGCTTCGTTATAGAATTTAAGTTATATTAATTTTGTCATTTCTCTTTAGCCTTGTTATAGAATTTAAGTTATATTAGTTTTGT
>JAOWAY010105753.1:0-11051 GCA_028565895.1 Goniobranchus geometricus
TAACTTATATGTTCAAATGGTCCTGAGATCAAAGAATTCAATCCAGAGCCTTGCATTGCCAAGTGGTGAAAGAAGTGCCTCACAATCAGACGTCCTGATAAAAAAAAAAAAAAAAAAAGCAGCACTGTTCTCGGAAATTGTCTATTCTGGTGATTCTTTTTAAAATCCCTTGTTTCCCCAAAATGGATTAACTGTGAGCCAGTCTTTTTAGCTTTTTATATATTTCGTGTGTGCCATTCAAGGATTTCTGCTTGACAGCCTGGCATCTGGCCTTATCTCTGGCTGTAAATAGTCTAGTTGATGAAACGTCAGAACATGTTTTTATCCTAATCATTGCAGACCTGTCTTTTTTCAAAATGTGTTTACCGATCTAGTCATGTGACATGCCGATTGTTAAGGTCTTTTGTTCTATGTGATTTTACTGTGATTTACTTAGTTTTTATATTTTATTTATGATCATTACAAATTTTCCTATAAATAAAGGCCCTCTCTATACTTCAGTAGAGAGCAAGGGATAAATTGTGTTGTTATTTATACAAACGTTGTGATGCACTAATGTATTACAACTAATTTTAATCAACATAATAATTTTTGCCTTGGTGCCCTAGCAAATTGCCCCGGTGCCCTCTGATTTTCAGGCCTCACCGAGGCAATTTTTGCCTGCCCTCCTGAACACCTAATTCAAGCCCTGGACATCTATGGTGAGATCTGGCATTGGACCTCTTTTACCATCCCGCAGTTGAGGATCCTGGAACCTATAAAGTGGGAGGGGGGCAACAGCATAAAACGCTTAAAAGATCCAGCATTTTGTGAACTTATATAGACAACACAATGTTTTCTATGCACAATGTAAATAGTGCCATGCATTTTAATTTCATTCAAATTTAAGATTAAAGAAGGAATCCAGTTTTTGTATCATCAATGTTCGAGCTTACCCAACATCAGGTAATTGTATCTCTAAATGCTTAACAGCTGTGCCATTTTCCTTCACTGCTTCAGATTCTTTTTTGAGAGCATCTGGCACTTGATACACAATGAAACGGTTTGGAACTCTGAAAAGTCAAGCAAAGCAATCAATTATATATCAGTTTATAAAATCAAAAGGCATCAAAAGGCCATGCCAACACGTGGAACCTCACCTAGAACAAACAAAGAGTATTTTAATTTCTTTCTTCAATTTCTCTCATAGCAATACTAAGAGACTGATTTCTTTTTCAAAACACTTTACCATGAGTGGGCGAAAGCTAAAATTGCCAGATGTCGTCCGTTGAGACATGGTAGCTGTTTTTTCATGTGAGTGATATTATGACTCCTGTCACTAATCCTAGCACTAATTCCCTTATTGCGGTTGATGGAAAAATCAATTTCTACCGGTTAAAACTAAAAAAACAACAACCCAAAAACAAACTACCTGAAGAAAAAAAAATTATTTGAATCAAAGGAGAGAACATTGCAAAATAACATCATTAGATCATACGAAATGGGCCTATGAAAGCTAATCAACTAGTCATTCCTGTGTCATCAATGATATCCAAGTACATGCCTCCCACGTCATATAAAGTATTATAGTACTTAATCTGGGATCAGCTTTATCCTCAAAGGCCCTAAACATGACACTTCATGCCTTTTGGGACCAGAATAATAATATACTGCTTAAACCAGGATAGAATGAGACTTCATGAAAATGCCACATGTAGCACAGGTAAGATCACCTTAGGATAATGAGCCATATTGTAAAGGTCTATTGGAAATCTCAGAGAAAAACTTACGGTTCCTCAACGTTAAAGAAATCAGGACAATCTTTTAACTGATCAATGATGTCTTGTCCAAGAGTTTCTTTGTAGGTGTCTTGGTATAGGTCTGGTAACTTTTTCAAAAAGACACCTCGATCACCTATAATCTGAGCAATGAATATACAACAAAGCAATGATAAGCAACAATATTCAGAATATCAAAATCTCTATATATCCTTGAACTAAAACCTTTCCCTATTTTTTATTATCATTTAATCTTCCAAACGATACTTTAGAACGCTGCACAATCTATGTAAATAGGCAATCCTTTCTTTAATGTATTAATAAGGTAAACATGTGCATAGAGGGTACAATTTATCATTTTATAATATGGTTTTTTAACAAAAATAGATAAACTTTTATTGCTCCCAATTGTCCTGAACAGATCTCGGACTCATCCACCAACTATTTGGACACCATTCTATCAACGAGTTGGAAAAGATCATCAAACTCACACAAGACAAAGTAATGGCAAGAATTGACAACTAGAGTACAGAGAATTGTCATAAGTGACACAGACGGTGCACTGGGACATGATGTGGCTTTACACTTGAACAGTCACAGGCTGATCAAATCAGCACAAAGTCTGTAACTGTAGTGAAGTGTCAGGGCCGATCTGATTGGCCCTAAATCTGCCCTCCCTTTCAACAATTCTCAGCACTTATAACACTTCAGAAATCAAAAGTAACCTTCTTGCAAGGAAGAGTACTACTTGTACATTCTGTGGTGATATGGAAAGTGCAAGAAGAGTTGAAATATGGGTTTGACTGACATTGATCTGCAATTGAAAAAATCTGGCAATATTTTGTGTTCATCTGATAGAGGCATCACACAAGCCTAGCCCTAAAAGGTGTCAATTCATGTAAAAACAGGAATATTTTTTTCTACTTTTTTTGAGACACATAACTAAGAGGATGACTTTAACAGTCCCCTGTCTGATTTAGTGGTGGACTCTGGAGTTCAAGTGGCGAAAAAATGGGAAGATAGATCTAGCCTTACAGGCTTTATAGGTCTAAGTGGGCTAAGTCATTCCTCCTCAGGATGGAACCCAGTAGAATGACACTTTTGTTCAGTGTTTGCAATGTCCGAAAGGGGCTAAAATCCTTTATGTGTGTCTATGTTCTATAGACATTGCCTTGGTAATTGTTTCTATGAAAGTGAATAAAAATAAGACAAATACATTTTGTTAGAATAGTTTGTACCAGGCCTTTGTTTTGCCTCTAGAGGTCTACATCAGATAAAAATGCATTGAAAAATCCATTTCTCAATGTATTTCTATTCCAAATAAGTTGGAAAGGCAACAAAAAATGCTACATTTTGGCTATTTCATTTTTTAAAGATCTTTTTTACTCATGTAGTAACAATTTGAGAACACAAATTTGCATTGATAAAATATGTCCTTCATCGAAGGTCAACGCCGACGTGGTCATAGTTGACTTTAATTTATAAAAGTTTCCAAAAAATGTCACGAGTAATCAATACCCCTTTCAAAAATGTATGGTTTTATATTCTTCTTTTTTCAAAAAAGGACAACCAATAAATTCACATCTGTAAACAAGAGACACAAAATTGTCTGAACTTTGTTGATGCCCAAATCAAGAACTTCTTGAGGTCTAGATTAGAACTAATATAGGCTAACTTAGATCTTAGAGCTTTTAGACCTAAATATGTCTACTTGAGCTAGAGTTTCTGGCAGGGAGGGGGAAAAAGAGAGAGAGCGGGGTGGGCAGAGGAGAGAAAGAGAAGAGAAAGAGGAAGGGAGAGAGGAAGAGAGAGAAAAGATAAGAGAAAGAGGGGGGAGAGGGAGGGAGATACAGACAGACAGACAGACATTGATACATTTGATTCTTACCTTTCCTTCATTCTGACATTACTGTGCAACACCAATGGGACAAATGAGTGTTGGGACTGCACATGACAGTGTAGACCTAGATTTAGACCTACTTCTAGACCCCCAACAGTCACAAAAGGTAGATGGCTCTGACCATACGAAAGATTTCCCTTTATACTTTAGAATAAAATACTTTAGAAGGTGCTTGATAAATACCAACCAATTCCCGTCTTGGGAGTCTTCGTTGGATAATCTGATAAAAAAAATCACCCTTCCTATCTTTTTTCCTGACCAAAATCATCTGAAGTTACACTTATAGTTCATACTTTGTTCAATACTTTAAAGATTACTGTCAAGGTCAATAAAAACCACACAAGATTTAGATATCTAAAATCTAGGTCTAGAAATCTAAAATCTAGATCTAGATCTACCTGACATGTTTCTCATTGAAGCATGTATGATTGCTGAAAACGCATTAAAATTAAAATAAAATGTCCCAAGCGTCTGTCATACTCCAAAAATTTCTTTTGCAACTTTTCTTCTCCCCTTGAGCTTGGCTGGAGATTTACCGTTCTGATTATTTCTGAACACATCCATTTTACTAAAAATCCATCTGACGCTACAAGAGTTACTTTATGACTATTCCAGGGTAAAATCAATCAAGCAATATCTTCATCCAAAATCAACTTACTTTGTAAATCTTCACTTTAATTTCATCAATATTTGGGGAAGATGGCCCTGACTTCATAACAGGTGGGGAGAGCTTGGTTTGAGGCGGTCGAAGTGGTGTTTCTAACAGGGGCCTTTTTTCCTGCACTGGACTTTGTTCCACAGGAGAGGCATCTCCTGGTACTATCAATAAATTTTAAAAAATGAGAAGCTATTCATTATTACATAATACACATATTTCTTTCCACAATACTTTAGCAAGTACAATAGGACTGAAATGAGAAAAAAAATAGATTATAATGGAAATGAAAAGTAAGTGAATAAAGTACAGAACTAAAATACGTCCACCCATCCTATGAAAACTTCCTATTTGTTAAAGCAATTGAATAAAATATGAGTGACATAATAGCAGAACGTTACATTTTAAGCAAGGTACAGAAATAAAACTTCTTACATGAGATGCCGAACTTCAGACAAAAGGATCTTGCCGCATTTTGACGAGCCTCTTCTTCAGTCCGTAAAATTTCTGGGGGGGGGAAAAAAAGGAATCCAATAAAACAATTACCTGGAGTACATTTACAAGAAAAGGGCAATTTAGAGAAGGAATAGTGCCTTAATATGCATGCTTTTAAGATAAAAATTAAAAAGTTGCACAAACACGTCTGCTGTCGCCGGAAGTCAGTGCCATACATCAACTAAGGGATAGAGATATACACAGCTAAACACAAAACAATTCAGGCAACGTTCAACGCAACAGAATTTGAATGGTTGCCGCAGGATAATTGCATCCAAATGGTCTAGCCCATAGCCTCATGTCATTGACAGTGTGTCCATCAGTAAAGTTTACCACTCTTGATTTCTCACTTGACCCAGCAGTGAGAGACCAATACAGCCTGCTCCACTGCTTGCTCCCAGCTATATGCAGTGAAGGACCTCATTACAGTAATAGTGCCATGAACTAAATATGCTTCTCTTTAGAGACTTGGGCTAAGAGCAGGAAAAGATCTCATCCGAGTACTTATGCAATAAACTTAACCCTAGTAGCAGTCGCTATACCACGAGTGATGGTCACCAGTGCCGGCTCGCCGAAGTGGCGCAAAGAAAAAAATGTCGGAATGGCACAGCATGGTTTCTGGAATCTTCCTTCCTAACTCATCACTCAAATAGTACTTCAGAAAAAAGAAATATATAATTATTCTTAGTACAAATGTTCCTTTCAAGTCAAGGAATAATACACTCTTACTTCTCACCCTTTATAAGGCTTACCAGGTGAACTAGATCTAGATATAGACTCTAGTCTAAGATCTAGATTCAGTTCCACTTTTTAGGTTTTTTTACATAAGATGTTGTACAGGTGACATCTCATCAGGGATAGATCTATATTGGATTCCTCAAACGGGTGAAATGAATATGTCTAATGAGATACGAAAGTCATTCATATTCATCAATCAATGGGTTTAAGCAAATTATTGGGTGTTTGACATTGGCCAAGCCACCCTGTGTGGCAACTAAATCCCGTTCCAGCATTTATGTGCTGAACGGGCCTACGTTCTCACATTTCCCTACATGCCGCCCCCTTCTCTTGTCCTTCACAGGAAGGGGAGGAGAAGAAATCTTGATTCTAGATACAGATGTTTCAGAAATAAGCTGACAGCATGAATAATACAACATCCAATTGTATTCAAAGCACACTGGTGGAGAATAGAGAAAAGCATTCCCTGCTAACCACTTAAATGTGACCTGGAAGAAGTTATAAAGTCAATTGAGAACACAAATGGTTCACTACATAAGTATCTGAAGTAACAGTAAACAACAGGAAGCATGATGTTATCAACGATGAATACAGACTTGCAGACTCCAGACAGCAAATACGGAACAAGTCTATACTTTACGGAACGGTTGGCATGTATGTTAGGAGAAAGAAAGAGACTTCATTAATTAGCACTTGTAGCCTTACCTAAAGGAAACAGCATTTTGCCATGATACATGATGCGTCCATAGAATCCATTTCTTTTCTTGAATTTTCCTTGTACCACCTCTATGGGCGGTTCTATAACATTCATTTGTGTGAAGTATCTGTGGAAGGCTGCTAGGTATTCTTCCCCTCTCTCTGGAGGTAGCCAGTTCTTGGATGCTGTTGTGTAACAGACTTAAAATGTGACATTTAATTAGAAACAAAATTACAAAAAGGAAAATAACACAGAAAAATATATTTATAGCATGCCTTCACCAGTGTTGTCAAATGCCAGCAACCAAGAAAAGAATTTCCAGAGTCTTGGATTGAGTTCTGTCAAATACCTATGTCTTTCATACCAGTTTTGGTCCATGTGTCTTATGATAGTAAAATAAAAATTAAACCTTATGCACTAACCTGACTTTAGAATAGCAGAGATGACTCTGTCAGAAATGCAGTATTGACACACAATTTCTGGTTGATAGTGGATATACATTTTTTAAGTTGCTTGCCCTAGATATCATTTTGTTTATAATAAATGTTTAAAGCTTTGTAATGAAGAGCTGATGCTAAACACTGGACTGGAACAAATTTAGAAATATGACTGACAATACCCACCTGGAGTTTCTTGGTATGAATCATTCAATTCTGAAGATGGTTTGACATTTGAATTTATATCTTCTGATGGCGCTGTTGATGGGAGTAAAATAAAAAAACTTCTTTGGAAAAGTCAGTCAAGATAAATAAAAAGTAAGTCGATCTCAAAGTAACTAATACAAGTCATACTTATCACAAAGATCAAAAGATATTCCTTTTTCAATTTCAGTTGAAGAAAAAGATCTCATAAATTGAGTTCAGCCATAATGGTCTCTTTGAGTTCTAACTTAATTCTTCAAGGAGACGACAGGTTCTATTCTAGGTGATAAATATGTGATCCTCCAGCACATGGACTTAGAATTGTGGACAATTGAACAATACCTTTACGAAAATTCTGATTCTCTTGCTGTTTCCTCAAGAATCTTGGTGCCACTTCTTTTGGTGCATATGTGTTGCGATTGGGTTTGTTTGCCTGTGAAGGAGGAAGGTGAAAACAATTACACCATGGCACATTTCTAAGTCTCTTCTTTTCAAAATAGCTTTTTTAAAAACCCAAAGAAGGTACTGGCACTTATCATGGAGCATGATAATGTAAAAGCACAGATAATAAAGGCATTTTCTGTTTCTCATCTCTACTTGATGCAACTTTCAGGTAGACTGCAAAGTGAATGATATTAACATAGACCTACACATCGATGCATTGAAAGAATTAATTACACATTCTATAACAATATATGAAGTGACTAGAAAAGTCAAGCTTTTCAGCACATAATTATCAATAAGACTTTTTTGAACTCACAAGGATCAAGAAAAAGAATAAGAACCTGTGGAATTAAACGTTTTGTCGGACCTGGAAGTAAGCTAAATGCATGTACTGGTACCAGTAAATCCCTCTCATTTCAGGCTATATTTAAATGTTTGCATTGTACTTGTGAATAGGTGGTGATGACGATGATGGTGATAATGATGATGATGATGTTCCTCCTTTGATTTCAAAGAAGACCATGACTCCTAATCACTGAGAGGGTGGGATAGGTGCAGAGATGGCTGGGGCCAATTCGCGCAAAGAGACATCCGTTGCAGTGGGGAGAGACGATGCTTGGGACGGTACCAGGTAGGGAGCTGGCGCTCAGTCTAACCTTTATTTTTGAAATGACTCTGTGATTCTTCTGTTGCTACTCGACATGCAGCAACATCATCAGGCATTTCATATGAAATGCTTGGAGTCGAATGGCTTGCCAGTTGTAGACAGTCCATGTCTCACATGCATAGAGTAGGAATGATAGAACTGCACTGTACACTTTCTGCTTGGTTGGTCAGCCTAGACCACGATCCTCCCAGACTTTGTGATGGGGTTAAGTCATGACTTGCATGCGAATTGGATTAAAATGCAAGAGACTTGTGCAGAATTGGCACATTCTCTCATCCTGACATGCTGGATCCAGCAAGATCGCTAAGAACAAACAGGACAGAGGATCTCCTACAGGATGGCACATATACCAGTCAACTGTTTTAGGGACTCAACTCAGAATTTTTTGTTCCAATTTACTCACTTAGCCTTGGCTTCACCAAGACATCTACAAGGAAGTGGGCCTATTCTTTATTTAGTCCATAACTGGGGCCCTCAGGTGCTCCTGCTGTCAACTATGATGTCAACTATGGGGTGACTCAAACTTCCCCATAACTCCTGAATCTGAGCCTTGACATTGGATACAGTTTAATGTGTTACTCAGGACAACTTAGAGAATTTAAAACAAACAAAAATCTCCCCCCCCCCTTCCCCCCCCAAAAAAAACCCCTTGTTTTAGTGCATCAATTTATGTGACTTGCAAAAAGAGTTTTCATCCTATTAAAGATATGCAAAACATGTTTGTATCAAAAGGAGCATTTTCTTTTTCTTTAAATACAAATAATGTACATAATTCTATGAAGAAATTTTGAAGAGTTTCAAATGTTCTCTTTCATGTTTTCCATTCACTTTCTTCAATAATTCTCACAAATGTCTCTATCACAACTTCCAGATAAAAAACAAGCAAAACAAAAACAAACAAAATCTTTTTTCATTGAACCCTGGGGGTCAAAGGTAAGCTTTTTGTACCATAATTTAAACAAAAATATGATCCAACAGAAAATATATTACTTAAATGGCATTAACAATGCCCCACACCATGCAAGGAAAAGTTTACAAAATCAACCAAGACAACTCTTAAAACTCTTATTCAAAAAGGAACATAACTTCAAAAAAAAAACCCACCAAAAATGACCGCCAGGAATCTAAATGTAAGAAATGTTGATGAAAGAAAAGGTCAAACAAAATGACGGGTGCTGTTCAAATATACATTCCCTGGAAATGTGGAGCAACTTTTATTTTCTACATTAAGGTGGAATCGAGAAAACATTTTTAACATATAAGAACTTAAGATCTGAAAGGGGATCATTTTCATATAAATTAACTAGAGTGGACCCCACTAAGAAAATTAAAAAGACTGAAGTTTTTCACAGTGACCTTGATACTGATATCTCTTTAGTATGGTACACGGACCCAAAAATGTCTTCTTAACTTTTTACTGAAGATGAATAATATCCAGGTGATAAATCCTTATCATTCATGCAAAATTTCATGGCTCTTACTGTATCACTTTGGAATATTCAAGTCAAAACCCTGGTACTATTTCCTACTGTCATAGGAAGTAGGACTATTATGAGAATGATGGCTTCTACTGACATAGTGATTGTTATTTCCTCAATATCAAAGTACCAGGATCTAGACATTTTCAAACAAGAAATTCAGACAATTGGTCACAAGATGACAGTAAAGGCTAATGACAAAACTGTAAGCAAATCAGCATGGTGAACACATAAAGGCCTGAAGAAAGCTTGCACAGCTAATGACTGAAATGGGCAGTGCACTGCTTGGCAAGAAGACTGTTCATTTACTGGGGAAGCCAGCACGGTAAGTGAGAGTAATAATAAATATTATAATTATAATTATTATTATCCTAATAATAATACAAATAATAACCATAATACTCATAATAAACTTATATAACCCCTAAATCCAAAAGTGCTAAGAAGCACTCTAAATCGTATACATAATATATTTGCATACATAAACACAATATAATTATCCCGTAACTCGAAGCCATCATCAAAAACAATTTCACTGTATATTTACAAATTACAGAATAGAATAAAGTCATCGTATATAAGAGGCCAAAATGTAAACCAGATTTCTTCTGAGAGCCTAGTCATAACAAGATTTTTAAGATGCTTAAATTCTTAAATTTGCCAAGGTTTCATTTCTTTTTATTCATAATAAAGACAATTGATTCCATAAAAAAAAGAGCAGATGTACTAAATGAACTTCAACATTTTGGAAGACAAGTTGCGAGGACCGTTAAAAAAAATGGTTTCTTGATATGAGGGATCTTTGTGGTACCTAAATACTTAAGAGTTTCTTTGACATAATAAAGAGCTGTCATATTAAAACATTTAAGCACCTAACACAAAATGTTGAAGTTTACTCTTGACTGTATTAATGATCCGCAGATTTTTCCAAACAATAGTTCACTATCATATTATCCCATTGCACAAACCATAACCATCCAAGCAGATCTCTTCTCTATCTTTTGTAGATTTTCAATCGCAAAATTAGGTAAGACCACATGAGAGCAGCCCATTGATGGAAAAAGCTTAATACAAACGTTGTAATTAACATTTGTTAACTCATCTAAAAGCTATTAAGCTTTATAAATTCTTTTAAAACAAAGTTGACAAGTTTGGTCAATTTTTTAGGTACCACCTATACATCTGTGAATGAGAATCAAGATATAACCTTTATTTGAAAACCAGCAATAATAAAGGATTTTATCTCTATTACTGTTTGATTCTTTCCATACAAAAATGTGTTTCATCTTTATTCAGTGTTGCTTTGTTTTAAATCATCCATTCTCTGATATCTTTCATGTAAGCTTCAACCTGAGGAATAAGAACAAAATTCTTAGTTGTTTCCGCATGTCAGTCGTCACTCGTCGGCAACTGTTCGATGGTTGCTCCTCCAATGGATGCCACAACAGCTCTCCAGCCTCCTCAGTCTCGACTTCTGTGGACGACCTCGCTAAGAGACAGCCCAGCCCAGCAATTGTCGTGATGTTGTTCATCAGTGACATTGCCGGTCTTCCTCTATTCCTGCAGCCCTCCACTCTGC
>JAOWAY010105864.1:0-11050 GCA_028565895.1 Goniobranchus geometricus
AGGTAGATTTAGGCCTAATTATCTGTGTTGGCCCCGCCTTGTTGACAGACATTTAATTGAGGCTTAGCGCACACCGAGTACATATATGTACTGGGATTACTTCCCTTGATATTTCTTCCGACGGCTGTAGCGAACTTCGGATGTAGCGATCTTTTTTCTTATTCCCCAACGACATCGCTACAAGCGTAGTCGACTGTATATAACATTCATATTTTATTCAAGATTAGATCTAATTTTGGTACTTATCAAGAATATGGGTCCCATTTGTTTACACTTGACGGCCATGATGGATACATAGGGAAATGTTGCCAGGTGTAAAATAAATATAAGGCGAAACAATAATTACAATAGATCTACAGCTCACAATTTAGCCCTGATAAGGACTGTGCATGATTTCTATTGTAGTTCTATCACACTATCAAACTATCAAGGAGGTCGTGGGTTCAAAACCCTGTCAAGTCATATTTTAGACTGTAAAATCTGCAATTAAGTAGGCTGTCTTTCTTGGTGCTCAGCATTATAAGAAAAGTACTAGAATAGATCCAAGTAAATCATTAAAAAAGAAATATAAAAAATTTACCATTCTTAAGCCAATTTGGTAACTACTTGCCGTCGCTGCCATCACGGCAACCAAGTGTCAACAGACAGGACCCATATTTTGAATAAGTGCCTTAATTTCCCTGTTGCAGAAATCCTCCTGCTAGATTTAGTAAATTCTAGGGGAGTATGCCCCAGCCACTCTTGAATATCAATATTAATCAACACTATGTCTTATGAAAATTAGTATGATCCTAACCAAGCGTTGATGGAATTGTACTGTATTGCTCACACACTGCATTTGTACCCTTAACCCTAACACTGACTTTAAAATTATGAATGGATTTTTTATTTTGTCATCTTATCAGTCTGAAGCACTTCCACCAGTTCGCAACACAATTCACAAGAAAAAGTTGAAGAAGAGGAAAAAGGAGAAACCAGTGGATACTTCAAAACCAAAGAAAATAAGTGGATTTGATTTTCGTGCTTGGGACAAATTTGATGTGGTATTTGATTTTTTATTCTTTCTTTGTAAAGTCTAAAATGTATATATCTTACACATTTCTTTCTCTGCAGATTTCTGTTCCAACAGATAAAACAAAAGTGTAATTCTGTGTGATGTAAATAAAAATATTGTGGATTTTTAGGTATTATGAAGTTAATAAAGATAAAATGAACATCTTTTTTCAAAATAATTTGCAGTTTAGTACTGTGATTCATTTTCATGCACTTTTTAGCATTCACTCTTTAAATACAACTTGGTCTCCGCATTACATCCGCTATCATCCACAATTTTACAGGATACAGAATTTTTTCTTTAAAAATTATCCCTCAAACATCCACATCATCAATTAAAAGAAGGGGATACCAAAAAAGGGGGGATGCTTAATGTTCTCGTGTTGACCAATAGACGAATTGTCCGTGACTGTAGATGGCAATTGGATAGAAACATTGAATTAAAATTGCCCATTCTCTACTTACAAGATCATACTGCTTGGGATGGCACTCACTACCACTTCCACTTTCACCGATTAAGATTGCTTTCCCTCCTCTCTTATGTCTCTCAATTTTTGTAGTCAGTAGAGTTTGTATACTTTTGGTGACTCTCATATAGGCCTATTTTTATATGCAAGTAAGATTGCTCATGATGACTTATCTCTTGTTGCTGACATTTTCTGTTCGATTCAGTGTGTTTCTTCGATTGCCTGTCTCATGGCTATCATTTTACGTCCAGTGTATGTAAAGACCAATAATATTTCTTGTTTTTGTTTCCAAGGACAAGGCCTTGGATGAAATTGACCATGAGGAAGAGAAGAAAACCTCATCTTCAGAATATGAAACTGATGAGGAATGGGAAATTGAGAGAAAGAAACATCTTGCAGGAGCGGAAAAGGAAAAGGTATTGCTATTGAGAAAAGTAATTCCTGAATGTATTGTTTGTTCAGGAAGTTAAGAATAAACGATGTTTGTTTTTAAATATCATATTACCTGTCAGCTGTTGGCCATATCGTTTGTTGAAGTTAGCTGCCTCCATGCAGATTTTACAAACATCTGCCATACACATATGATAAATCATATCATTATAATAACATGATATCAGGTTGGTCATTTTAATCTTTAATTACCTTTTAAAATATTTGCAAGAGTTGAAGTCAGTTATGTTCTGAGTTTTTTCACCTGGAATTTATAATTGGAGGTATAGTTTAAAAGAAGAAAGATAAATTTGCTTAGTTTTTGTTTTTGTTTTGTTTTTATCCAAGTCAAACTAAAAAATCATCACTTTCGATTTTAACTCCCTGCTCTGTATCTCTACTGTATTGTCCACTCTCAAACTTTCTTCTTTCAGGGAAATAGTTTTTTCAAAGCTGGAGAATATGATAAGGCTGTTGAAGCTTATTCCAAAGGCATTGAGTTTGACAGCACAAGTGCAGTTTTACCTGCCAACAGAGCCATGGCTTTGCTCAAGCAACAGAAGTGAGTACAATTTAAAAAGTCTATTGTTTTGTCTTGTTTGTATGTTTTTTTACTGCAATTTTAGACCTCTCTATCATAAATGATTTTCTTAGTACACTCATTAAATTTGGAAGAATTTCTTTGATGGACAACAGCTTCTTCTTCTTTTGTGTGTGTGTGTGTGTGTATGTGTGGCTTTGAAGAGACACATTTGACCAAGTGACTGACTGTTGGTGAGAGAAGAGTGATGCATTCTTGCAGCTTGATCCTTGAGTTTTTCACTTTATTTCTCTTCTATGTTCTTTCTGTCTTCCATAGTCTAGAGTGTGTGTATGTGCTTGCCATTCATCACCTCAGCTTTCTCAGGCATGAGTGTTATGGAAGTCTCTCAAAGAGACCTTCAGGCAGTAGGCCTAAATGTATTATGTCGGCTGTCCTCTATCAAAGTGCTTGTCCTGGTTATTCTCCACATGAAAATTCCTCGGGGATATGATTGTCTCACATGTTGGAGATGCTGGCTTGTCACAATATTTAATTATAAGGGCTTTTTGTAATTTGAATATTTGAAGGAAATAGACCTCTAGAAATTTTGATTATCTTTGACATATATGTACACAAGCATATATTTTTTACAAATTTGTAACCAGATGATATCGAATTGTTTTTGCAAAAATGTGTAGGCCGACCAATCTTTCCTTTGACAGGTATGCTGCCGCAGAGATAGACTGCACATCTTCTATTTCTTTGGACCCGATGTATGTGAAGGCATATTTGAGGCGTGCCACTGCTCGGGTTGGTCTTGGCAAGATTGGTGAGGCTATTGTTGACTACAGTAGAATTTTAGATCTGGAGCCGTCCAACAAAATGGCAAAGACAGAAATCGAAAGACTACAGAAGGTGAGAGACTTTTTGAGATATTCAATGTTTTTCCACTTTGAAATAATCTGTATTAAGGCTGAGCAAATAAGATTACTGGAGGGTTTTCTTTCTTTTTGTTGTAAGGTTGTTGTTTTTTTCTTAAACCAGGATTGATTGGATAAAATGATATAGAATTTGTAAATTATTTTTAGGTTTATGGACATTTGTATTTCTCAAAATGGTATCTTTTAAATACAGGAGAAAGAAAGAGACCTTAAAGAGCCACCTCCTCAATCAACATTAACGGAAGGAAATCAGGGAATTGTGAAACCCATTTACAAGCCTCCAGAAGAAAGATCCAAGGTATGTTCTTGCCTACTATATTTCCTAAAAAGAAAGTAACAATATTGTCTACATTATAGTATATTGTATCTTGGTATTGTTTTGATGATCAAGCGCATGAATCAAATCTGTATTCATAATGTTGAAATTTTAGTCTACTTCGAATAGAATATTATTCTGCTTGTCTGACTGTTTAAAGAGAGCTAAAGTAGTAAAAGACTAGAGGTTTTGCCTCTCTTCTCCAAACTCTGATGAAGGAAAACAGAAATTGGTATATTGTTGACATTGTAATTGTATTGAATAAAATTGAACAAGTTTTATTTCAGTCACAGTATATGTCTTTAGTGGTCACAGTATATGTCTTTAGTGAGAATAGGAAAAATCCTGCCACATCTTATGAGCATGACTCATTGGTTACCTTCAATTGTAATGTTCATCATTCCATAACTGTATACTTTTGTCTACTTTGTTTCTATCAAGTCATGTGAATTTTTTTTTTAAAAAGGAGAAGACTTGTTTCACATTGATTTTCTTTTATGGCTGAACCAATTTACAGTCAAAAATGAATAATGAATGTAACGGTTTTGTAAAGTCTCCTTTTATCAATCTCAGTCATTGAAAAGTTAGGAACATAGGGGGCTATATGATCATACTTTTTTCCTCTCTCAAAATCACCATGGCCTTATTGCTATGGATACATTGCAACTTATTAATCCAAATACCAGTATCAGGTTCATTATAAAAAAAAACAGTACTACATGGATTCTGGGTCCTCAATTGAGAAATCATAGAAAAGGTCCAAGACCAGGATTTTCTGTGCATCTCATAGGGGTGATAAAGGGTTGAATGCTAGCCCCTTTGCTTGTCCTCCCCCTAGATTTTTAAAGTTCTCTTTTGTCCCTTGGAGAAGGAGAGATTGTTTGGCTGGGAGAGGAAAGTAAGTACTGGTAGATAAAGTTGGCACCATTTATTTGTTTGCATTGTGTGACTTAAGAAATATGCAAAGAGCTTTAAGATTTATGTCTGTTCATTGCAGTGCAGTTTAGGGCTTGATGGCTTTTGTTAATATCATCGTTGGTTGCTTTTTAGAGGCGTTGATTTTGTTTGTCGTTAAATCATCCTTTCATTTATCATTGTAGTATATTGTAATGTATTCTTTTTTTTCTATGCTTGTTTCCGTCTGTGGTGAATTCTTTCACCTCTTTTGAAAACTTTTTTTACTGCTACTTTTTTCCTATCTTTTGTCTTTGAACATATCTATCATCTTATGATTCTCATGAGCATTAGTCATTAGATCCTGAAAACATCAAACAGAGGATATGGAGTTGCAAATATCAATTCTGGCAAACATATTTGCTGGATTCTGCGCAAAGGAGTCTTAGAGATTCTTTTTTCACCTCTACTCAATGTAAATTAAGTCTAGAAGAATGGATAGTTGAATGGTAAGCGTTGTTATTTCATTATCATCAGGGAAACCTTAGCTTTGGTTCAAGTCCGTTCTTTAATGGTCTTTAGCAAGCCTTTATGTAGATTATACTCTTGTAGAAGGCCGACAGAAGTTTTCAGTCATAGACATATCGAAGATTTTGTCAGATTGCTTACGTGATGCATCTCATTACATGCTGGTGCACCATGGAGTTGAAAATGTGTCAGAATGGAATGGCCCAATGGGGTATGGACAATAACCAGACAGTGAACTTGTATTTTGTGATATAAATATCACTTCACCTGTATATTTTGAGTTTAAAAAAAACCAATCAAGATGATCATTTTTCATGTAGAAACCTCCATCACTTGAATTTAAAAGAGCCTTTTCACTACTTCTTCTCTTTTTCCTAATTCAACTAGCTTTTTTTTATCGTGTCAAAGTACATATCAGAAAATACTCTAAATTTTCAGGTACCACTGAGGAGAGTGCCTATCGAAGAAATTGGTATCGAAAAACCAAAGCCAGTTCAGGCACCTGTCAATCAGAGCGAGTGTTCAAAAAAAATCAAGGAGCAGGAAAGTGAGAAATTTGATGCTCTGTTTTCGGCCGCAACGGATAAAAAGCAGCCATTGATTTTAGAAGTTTCCTCACCATCAAACCCCTCTGACAACAGCAAACCAGAGGGTTCTCAGCCGGTTGCCCACATCGTAGCAAATCCTAGCGCCCAAAATATTTCAAAGTGCACTTCCAATACCAAAGACAAGAAAGTCAGTGAACAGAACAATACAAGCACAACAGTGAAAACCAAGCCTGAGAAGAGTTCTGTGCATAACAATGAAAAAGAACTTGTTGTAGATTCTGTCCCTCAAAGAGATTTCAATATTCCTCAAAGCTCATACCAGTTTCAAACAGATTACAAGTTGTTGAAAAATAAGCCTGAAGAATTCTACAAGTATTTACTTGTAAGTTTAATTTTTTCTTCTGCCTTTTGAATAATTCTACATACTCCCCATGGTTTTGTATCAATGATATAATTTTGGACCTCTTAAAACTGTACTGTCTCCTTCATTTTATGTAACATGATGGTAATAATTTAATAATAATAGAAGGAAGATAATGATAATAATGGTATTGTTAAAAATAATAGCGCAAACGATATCTGAGAGTATTCAGAACAAGACAGAAGAAGGAAAGCAGAGAAGGATCATAATAAATGATATTTAACTTAATCCAGAAACCTTAAGGTTAATACAGTGGTACGTCCGTCATTTGGACCCCAGGGAATCAGGAAATCTTGGAAATCAGGACGAAATTCCGGGGAACTGAGTTTTTAAAATTTAATTTATTTCTCTACTTGGGCCGAGGCCTTAAGCAAGTCAGGACAATTTCATGTATAATATTTTCCACATTTTCACCACAATACCTCACATTACTCATGAATAAGACAGTCTATTATTATGAGACAATGAAGAGAACAAAGAAATTGTCCTACCGATGACAAACCAGAATGAGAAAGGTGCTATGCCAACACCTAGACTTTAACAAATCCTACAATGAATGATGGTTATCTTGTTTGATGAATCAGTGGGACAAACAAAGAAAATAAGCTCTACGAACATGCCATCAAGTGAATAATAAAGCTGTGCAATGAAGTCTATTGAAGTCAGCAATCAATGCCGACATAATCTGTAACTGACAGGCCAGTTTTAACCAATCCATCACCTGCATTTTTATGACCAACACTTGCAAGGTTGTAAAGTCTGCCTGTTGTTCCCGGTCAATGATCGAAATGAATGACACAGGTGGCTCACAGACTTATTCAACCTCAACAGGCCAATTCAACTTTAAGTTAAAGACATGTGATAATTGGCTCGCATGTGGTGACGGCACTTCCATCAGTCTGAGTCTTACATTGCAAAGTGATAAATCTTCTGGGCACTTATGCATATGAAGTAGGCAATAACTTGCTCTTCAAGATGTGGTCTTTGGAGAGGCCCTGCAAAGCAGTCAAACTAAGATCAATGATTTCTTCACATGCTTAACCAATAAAGTAGGCTGCAAAGAAGATGTAACAAAAACAGTCCTTTTCAGGACTACCCTTCTAATGGGATTGCCATGAGGTTGCAGAAGAACTTGAGTGATCCTCAAAATGGGTGCAAATTAAAATCCCAATCTTCAGAGAAATCAGGCAGATGTCGTCTTACTCACTTAAGACGTGAATCTGCAAAAAAAACAAAAAAACAACAAAAATAAAAAACGCAACCCCAAAACTAAGGGTTTTCTATAATATATGATTTACAATTTAATTCAAGAGTTTTACATTTCAAAAAAATTTGTCTTGTGTGCGTATTTTATTTGATAAGATTTTATGGGTTCAAAACGTGCATAAGCTCCTGATGTTGCAGTAGACATGGTATTTCCCATGATTTTGACAATTTATTCTTTTTAGTTCATCTTTTACCATGTTTTCACTTAGAAGAACATAGCATTTTGCTTAGTGTAGGTGATGTAATGTTCAGTCATGGAACAGCAATTTGTGCTTCTATGAAGATTCATACAATGAATGATGCTAATAGTACTATTTCGTCTGAAAGTAAAGGGATGATGTTTTGTGCCTTGGCAGACAAGTGTGGAAGGAATGTCTTTAGATTGTCAATTTTATGTACATAATAACAATGTATATTCTCTTTCAACAGAAAATCCCCCCAGATCAATTTCCCAAACTCTTTGGTCAGTTTTTAGATGCCGAAATCCTTACCAGAATTCTCAAGGCATTTCATGATTTCTCTAAAAGGTAAAATTAAGATGTGATATATTTAACTAGCTAAAAGTGAAAGATTTTATTTGCGTTATATTTTACTTTATATTCATACTCCTTTTTTTTTTTGTGGTCCATAAAAGTTAAAATCATTCACTGCTTATTTAAGCTGTTGATTTGATCAATGAAGCATACTGGTAGGTGACATTTTGTTTTATCTGCCTCTACTGTCCCTGAAAAAAAATGTGCAATCTATTGATGAAAGAAAGAAGTTTAGATTTTTAACTTCTAATTTGATCTCAAACTGACCAGATATGAATGTCCCATTACGTTGAAAGCTTTAAGTAGTTGTATGCAAGTTTTCCACCCCTCTGTTACATGCAATATGTGAGTGAACAATCTTCTTAGGCTAGGAACACACAAGGTCTCTTTCCTAGTCTAGTCCCTTTTCTTTCCATTATCTTCTTCATTTGGGATCTCGGTTCATTTTCATTTCTCATGTTTCAGAGAGAAAAACAGGCCACTCATAAATTTAGTTTTGTCACAAAGCCGAACTTCGTTACTGTTACAGTGCCTAGGATGATGGCTGCATTTCTAGTTTTTGCTCTATATTTGTACTTCTGTCACACACTACACTTTCTTACTCAACAGAAATTCTTTTCATCTTGCATTGCAGTTTCCCAAAAATATTGTTTGCAAGAAATGTCTGAGTTAGAAAAGGTCTATACCTCAGATGGTTTAATGACTGGTATCATGATCAATATTTTAAAAGCGGAAATTTGAGGCATTTTTCTTTATGCTTAAACACCTGTTGTCAAATCTGATGTCTTTAGTAGAAATTTGAAGGCAAGCCTTATTTGCTTTTTGATGTTTTTTCTTCTGCAAATTTTTATGAGAAAAATCAATATGGTGACCAATTAACTGATAGATCATGTATGTTCCAAGCATAGAGGATGACTTTTTTAAAAAGCATGTTATGTAATTGTCAACTTGCCCCAGGCATTCAGTGTTTTCTTCAAATATATGAAGCATGCCATGCATTCATGTACATTTTTTAAACTACAGCACTGGAATTGGATGCTATGTTTTTTCAAATGTCCTGTTAACCAATTTTCTTCCATCACCTTTCTTTCAAATTTTCAGTATTGATATCAGCATTTACTACATCCTGGTTGGGCTGACTGAGGTCAAAAGATTCTCCATGACTGCCATGTTCCTTTCTCAGAAAGAGAAGCAGGGTAATATTTAATTTTATTTACCGAGCCCTATAGTGCCTATAATGGCACATATTTTGAAGATAAAACCCACAGCCCCCAAGAGTTGAATGAGAGCTTCTATCCTTTGTCCTCCTTCTGTCCGGCTCTCTTTTGTGTCCTTAGAGTGGGGGGCAGTTTTGCTGGGAGAGGGAACAGGCATTATTCATTGGTTACCTCCCACTTGTGTGCCTTGCGTAAAAATATCACTTTCATCTTTTGTTGACCTGTGTTTTACTTTAACATTATGTCTGCTTTTTTGGAGTCGGCTAATTTTTTAATTTGCTATTGATACTGTCTTTTTTTTAAAGAGACTTAAAGAACAGAGAAATGTAGTGATTTGGATTGATTGCACTTTCCCTGAGTTTTTCCCTACTCTTTTCCAAGTTTTCCGTCATTGTAAACTGTCTTCTTTTGAGACCCAATGTAGAAGGATAGTGACAGTTTTATCAACGAGCAGTCTTTTGGAAATACTGTTTATTCCAATGACTGCCGATTCCACTCCCATCTCTTGCTAAGTTACAAGGCTGGGTGAGCTGAGACTTGTGGGCTTCGCAACTTCGTGTAGCTCTACAGGACATGAATTGACTCCCTTCACCCCTACCCTTAACTGCTTAGCAATACTTGCTTAGGCCCTATGCCACTCAGGCCTAATGAAAAGAAAAAAATATAAGAAGCAAATTTAGTCAATATCTCAGACCGCACTGCTTTCTTACGTGCTATTTTCATGCTCATTTTATTGCCCCAATTAAATTTAAACGGAGAAAACAGATTTTAATTTTACTCGTTATTTCCAGGCTCTTGCTAATCCTAAGTGCGCGACTTTCCTGCTCTACTGTACTGTGTCTTGGGTTCAAACTGAAAACCGTTGATATATTTATATATGTGGGGAAATATTTTTCTTTATCTAATCCAGCTGGTAGCTTCTAAACTTCATATTCAATTTCTTTCTCTTTCTTTTCTAATCCAGTGGCCAAGGATTTAATCCAGAGATTATCAGAAGCTGGTGTTTGTTCTGTGGCCGACTTGTCAAAACTGAAACAGAAATATGATTTGTGATATTATTTTAATTTTTTTTTAGTTTCCCTCCCCCACTCCCATGTTTTTGTAGTTGGTTGGTTGTTGGTTGTTTTGTTTTTTTTTTCTTCTAAATCTTGATGAAGTTTGAAGTATTACTTATCTGTGATTTTGTAGATGGCAATGGTAATAAATCTTGTTTGAATGAAACTTACACAAATTTGTCATCTCTCATCATGTGTTACATTTTAAATTTAAATGTCTTTTTCTTTTAGCTATCCTACTCACTCTACAGGCTGTCCCTAAAAGATGGAAACATGCTGATAAAATAAAAAGTGTACAAATTTAGAAAACACCATTACTGGTACGGTATGCAGAACTTTAAATCGCGCCCAAAACTAATCCTCACCAAAACAAAGCACACCTTTACATTAAATTAGATAGGGCCTACAGTATAATGTACAGTATCATGTTATTTTAAGAGTTGAATGGATGATTTAATCCCCATGTTTCCATTGGGACACCCTTAAATATCATCTGCACCATTCCGGAATCACTTAAATCAATTTTGGCGTTTTTTAGAAAAACAAAAAAACTTTCATTTTTATCTGAGAAGATGTTGTGCAGTTTTCAAACGATGTACCCATATATAGGCCTATACAGTATTAAATGATTCCATTTTTAACAAGAAATAGAAAATAAAAAAATGTTGGGAGTTATAACTCAAAACCGTTAAAAATCGACTGAGGCGATAGTGGAAAGATGCTGATGATATGTTCTCAGCAAAACGAAGTGTCTATTCGTAGTACTACTACGAATAGCTCTCAAGTGAATATATTCGTAGTACCTATACTGAAAACGCTCTTCTGAAGTGAGGGTGAGCTAACGTTCAAGGCCTATTTC
>JAOWAY010105975.1:0-11048 GCA_028565895.1 Goniobranchus geometricus
CTCAATTAGGTCGGTAACCTTTAAATGCCCTGTTTCAGAAATCAAATATAATAAATAAAAAGAATTATGAATAATAAGGATAAATAACTTTTAAAGGTATATATTCATCATGCATCATATACATATTTGAAACCATGGAGTTCCCTATCAGCGACAATCTTGAAACAATTTAAAGAGCTTGAAAGTTTTGTTTTGAACTTGAGGCTATTCCATGTTTTCACAGTGCTAAATATAAAACAGTTTTGTCTTATATGTGTAGAACAATATCTGACATATATTTTGAATTTGTCACACCGAGTAAAATTTACATGTGAAAAGTCAAAAAAACTGTTTATGGTCTAAATTATCTATTTTGTGTATTATTTTATACAACGTAATCAAGTCGTCCCTTATCCTCCTATACTTTAAAGAAGGTAATTTTAGATATTTCAGAAGTTTCTCATATAATCATGCAAGATACTTGAAATTAAAATAGATTCATATCCTATTAAATTAGAAATAGTTATTACTTCTGAATTCAATACTCCATTAGCATTTGATACTATACAAAGTTATTATTCTCATCCTGTAGAAGTTATGCAATCAAAATTAACTTAGATAAGGTCCATAATAAACGAATGGATAAATTCAATGAATGGGTTGATGAATATCAAGAAAGAGGCTCAGGATTTGTTTTTTGTTTTTTTTTTTAGAAATATTAAAAATATAGGAGTAAAACAATATAACATTAATCATCTTATAGTAATACTATAAATATTTAGAATAAAAAAAAATAATAAATGTTTTCTATGGTCAATCTTATGACAGTTATATCCTGGTAATAGAGATAAAGAAAGAATAACAAAATATAAGCCTTACAAACACCAATTAAATATGAAAGATATAGAATATCCAGTAACTATGAAAAATATCCCTAATGTAGAAAAAAAATGAGAATAAATGTATTTGCATTCGAAGAACAAACTAATGAATATTCTTTGTATCATGTTTATGTTTCAAATGTTGAAAATGAAAATAATATAGATCTTTTATATTTGGAAAAAGATAATAACACCCATTATTGTTTGCCTAAAGATTAAGATAGTTTCCTATATGATAATAATACGCATAAATCATTTACATGCATAAATTGTTTTCAAGGTTTTTAAAGAAAAGAAACATTAGGTACTCATGGAGAAATATGTCTTAACCCTGCCAGACCGAGTCCTAGACTTCAGAACAGCCCTATAACCTTGCCTCATGAGAAAAAGTACTTAGGTGCATTCTGCATGTCATAATTTGATTAGTGTATGAGAATTAACAATCTATTTTATAATTACTTCGTGAATGACACCATAATTTGTAATATGGAACCAAAATCAACCAATTTAAGTATAAAACGTCATTCTTGCAAAAATAGATTACCCTTACCTATTTACTCTGACTGTGAATCTCATAATATTACATTATTGTCATGTCAACCTAATTCAAATAATTTATATGCTCATCCTATAAGAAAACAAGAACTAAATACTTATGGTATTTATGTACATTCTGGTCATACTGAAATGTACATATCACAATACTTTTCTTATGTTGGAAATGATGCATCAAGCAAATACGTAGAAAAGGTAAGACAAGTCTTTAATGAAATAACTTATAAATTAAATCCCATTGAAAAGAAAGAACCTTATTAAACAAACAAGAAGAAGAAGAATTTCAAGAAGCAACTTCATGTTATGTTTGTAAAGAAGAATTTAAAGATGAAAATAAGATAAGAGAACACGACCATCTTTCTGGAAAAATAGAAGAGCAGCTTGTCAATCCTGTACATGTAATACAAAAGAAGGTAAAACATGAAAGTTAATCATTGTACTTTTACTTTTTCATAATGGTTCTATCTATGATTTTCATTTCATCATAGAAGAATTAATGAAATATGAGGATAAATATAATAAAGTAAAAGTTTTTCTAAGAATTCAGAAGAATATGTTTCAATTGAGTAAGGTAGTTATAAAAAAAAAAGATTTCTAAATTCATATATGTTTATACTTAAAGGATTAGCAGATGTTGCTAAATCATTAGATGAATTTCGTATTTTAGAAAATGACTTTAAAGGTGATATCAATCTGTCTTACTGACTTAATTGCCCGTCACTTCCCTGTCATCCGACTGGGATGCCTTGGCTGCCTTCAGGATCTTCTTCATCAGGTTCTTCTACCTGCATCTGTTGTTTGCGTTTGGCGTTATGTTTTCCAGATCTTTCATGGATTTCAGTCTGTATGTCACTGCGTTGTCTTTTATTACGACCATTGGTAGTGTGATAGGTGGACGACCTGCAAGTCTTTCGGAGGTTTTAGTGAAATAGAATTTCATGGCCTTTATTGGCTGAGATGTTTTCATCTTTCCTCAAAATATGTCGAAAGAGACGCCAACGATGTTAAAGAATTTGATAGGAGAAGGGTCTTTCGTTACATTTCAGATAGAGGGAGACATTAGTAATTTTCACAGGATATCGTTCTCCCAGGATATTTCTTAGTTGTGTTCTGTGGAAGGCATCTAATTTTTCTTCTTCGGCGTTTGTCAGTGCCGGTGTTCCACTATTGTAGGTAAGTACTGATTTAACAAGGGTCCTATATGACCTGATTTTAGTGGCTGTCTTGATTTTGTCTTTTGTTATCCATATGGTATTTAGCTTCTTTAGCGCGGCTGTTGATAAGCGTTTTCTCCGTTCACCGTGCTCTTGGTCTCCATGTAAAGATCCAATCTTCTTTGTATCTGTCAATGGATTTTCATCTCTGGCCAACTATGTATATTCAGTTGTGTCAATGTTAACTTTGAGCTTGAATTTCTGTAGAATTTCTTGTACTTCTTTGGTGCTAATGTATTCGAGGCCAATAAAAACGATGTCGTCTGAGTATATGATTTTTGGGAGAAGTTGGTACTTTGTTTCTAGTTTTTGGAATGATCTTTCTTCTTTCCGCAAGCATGTTCCAGGTACACAATGAAAAGTATGAGGCTTAAACTGTCCCTTTGGGGTGTTCCGATGTTGCTTGTGAATGGGGCATTCTCTGTGGCCCACTGATCTTAATGTTAATGTGAGTGTTGCTAAGCAAGAATTGTGTTAGTCTCAACTCATCTCCTGATATGATTGACTCAGGAATTTTCAGCGACAGTCCTCGATTGATGGTGTCAAATGCAACTGCCATGTCGATTCCTGTTATTTCGATGTTTATATATATATATATTTTTTTTTTATTTTTTTTTTTTTTGCTTTTGTCTTGGCAACTAACCATCTGTGTGTCCAAACGACATCTGCTGTACTTCTATCTGGACGGAAGACACTCTGACTATCAGCTAGGTATAATTGGATTGAGTTCTTATTCGTTTTAGTGTGATTGTTGAGGACCTTTCTAATGGTATTTAAGATGAGTATCAGCCTTAAGTTGTTGAATGGGCCCTTTGGTTTGCTGGGCTTTTGTATAGGGAAAAGTAAGCCGCCGTTTACATCTAGGTCTTCATGATTTTCAAATGTTTTGTTTAATGCTTCTGTTATTTTGTAATCCATGAGTTCAGTTGGATATTTAAAGTGTTCCGGTTGGATTTCTTCTTCTCCTTGTGCTTTGTTATTGCTTAACATTTCACGCTTTCTCTGATTTCTTTGGCGTTGATGGGATTGTTCAAAGGTCTTGGTTCACCGTGGAATGCTTGTATTGGGTTAGGCCTACGTGAATCATCATGGAATTTTTATTTAAAGTGATTCCTTATCGTTCTCACCATTTCATTTGGTTCAGTTACTAGTTTTCCGTTATTGTAACATTTTAAGATTAAGTAAGTTGCCTGCTTTGAACATGTCGCTGCTGTTATCATGGCTTGCTTCTATATCTTCTGCAATTTTATCAAGTTCGTCATTTTTCAGTCTTATACACCTTTCTCTTATTTCATGGAGCACTTTGTTTCTTTCTTTTTTTGAAACGAGTTCTCTTTTCTTCGTCTACGGTGTTAAGTATTTCCAATCGTATTTCCTTTTGTCTGCTAGACAGCTCAGCTATCTGAGCATCATACGTTCTATTTCCTTTTTTTGTTTATTGTTATTGTACCAGCGGACGCTGAATCAGAGTCGATGACACATTTCTTAATGTTCTGCCATGTTAGGGTGGCCGTTGGCACGCTTTTTAATGGTTGATTGAGTTCCACATTGTGTTGTGAGTTCGTTTTCAGAAGCTTTGTGTCAAGTGTTTGCTGGTAATCTCTTCTGTGCTCGATGTTGTTGCTTATATTTGACACGTTTATCTTGACTTTCTTGCGTGCACTTTCTTCTTTGCTCTGCTTTCGCAACAGAGTCTATTTTTCTCAACCTGGAAGCACGTTTTAATCAGCCGATAGTTGCTACTTAAGATCGTGCCCGCAAATGTTCTGGCATTTGTCAATAAATGTTTGTGTCTCTTTCGACAGATTATGTAGTCAATTTGATAAAATGTAGTTATCGGTTCTCCAGTTTCTTTATGTTTCCTTTGTTGTGACCATGTTGTCTGATGTCTAGCTGGAATGTTGAATGCGCTATTTGTGATACACAACTTCTTTGTTCACAAATATTTACTAAGGCTTCCCCATTCTCATTTCTCCTTCCCCTTGCGAATTTGCCGAGGGAGGTTTCCTCTGGTAGTCGTTTACCTGCTTTTGCGTTCAAGTCTTCAGCCATGATCCCAAATGTTTTGTTTCTTAGATTCTCTATAGTCTTGTTAAGCTGATTATAAAATCGTTGATTTTCATCTGGCTATTCTTTTGCTCTTGTTGCTCTTGTCAATGTTGAACAATAAACATCTATGATGGAAAGAGTTTGCATCTTACCTTCATTTCTTGTTAGACTGCATTGAGCAACACGAATGCGATCAGATACCTTCCATGTTCTGTGTAAAAATTTATTCCAATCTCTATGAATCACAAATCACGCCCATAATATCTTGAATCACTTTCAAAACATAGCAATATGTATTCGTCAATGTTTATGTCGGCGCCATTTTTCAGTTTTGTCTCCTGCAAGCATGGCACGTCTACAGTAATTTCTTACAGTCGTTGGCGAGTTATTCTTTCCTAATCTGACTGTTTAAAGTTCTCACATTGAATGTTCTGATATTAAATTTGAAGTTTTTCTCCATTTGAACCAGACCAAAAGACTGTAGAAGAGCTTTAGACAGATTTCACTGAACCAGTTGGTTCTGTGCCAACAGGTGTCAGCGATGTTAGATCCAGTATCAATCTAATAAAGAAAAAAAGGATAATGTCCTTATGAGTATATATATTTTTTAGAACGATTACATGAAAAACAATTGCCACCAAATGACAAAATCAATGTTGAAAGTAAAAAATAAAATCTTAAACAATATAGATAAATCACATCCTTTACACAAATTATGTTTTAAAAGGGTATAACTAAAGAAGAGGAATAATATGATACTGATATAACAGATGAAGAATTTGAACATGCACAAAAAGTTTGGAAATATTATAAATGTAAAACTTTAAAAGATTATCATGAATTATATCTTAAAACAGATGTATTAATCCTTGCAGATGCATTTCAAAAATTTAGATAATTCTCCTTTAAAAAATCATGAGATTGGTCCTTCTTATTAGTATTCAGCACCTAGATTAACATGGGAATGTGGATTGAAATTTTATACTAAAGAACCAACTGGTTCAGGGAAATCTGTCTAAAACTCTTCTAGAGTCGTTTCCATTTGGCAGGATTAGTGAGTTGTTGAATTTTTTGCACTCTGTTGGAGAAAAATTGTTTCCATTTGAAGGCGTCACCCTTGATCCAATTTAAAACGATTTGGGAATCCATTCAGCAGGTATAGGATATGTCTTTTCCAGCTTGTAAGGCTGATGGTACAAATTTCAACAATCGTGAGGCGGAAAGCGCAGCTAAAAGTTCGAGCCTAGGCAATGTCGTGGTAACTTTGACCTTTGACATCACCAACGATACCGTGTTCTCCTCCTGTCGACTTCATGTACAAACAGCATCCATACGCTTTTTCTGTCGCGTCTGCAAACACTAATAACTCTTTTTGTCCTTAGGTAATCCAGGTTCTGGACATGATACAGCGAGGAATCCTCCATTTCTGAACTTCTTCCGAGCCTTTTATCCCCTTTTTCATAGGTTCCTGAAATTCCGTCGGTAAAATGTCACCCCACTTGTATCCAATTTTCCACGCTTCTTGAAATAAAATCTTCAGGTTTAATGTGAATGGAGTAAAAAATCTCATTGAGTCAAATAATCTGGCAGCGATGCTTAATATTAATCTTTTGGTAAATAGGCAATCTTTTTCTACTGGAATTGCATGGAATCGACAGTTGTCATTATCTGTTGTCCAAGTTATTCCCAGAACCTTAGTCGCCATTTCTACATCCTTGAACCCCTCCTTCGTCTGTTGGCTGTTTGATGCCCATTTTGTAAATTGAGATCCTCCTAGTTTCATCACACGTTCAGCGTCTCTCATCATTGTTTGTGTTTCTTGTTCTGAGGTTTTCTGTCAATTCCGTTACTGTTCTCGTGGTCTCAAACTTGGAAAGATGAAACCTCACTGTGGTATTCAACAGGAAGGGACTACTAGAATTTCCAAAAATCATTCGCTTGAATCTCATTGTATGGATCTGATTATTGACATTCCATAAAATCTGTGACAATCTCTGTCAGTGTTACGGACGTTGATTTCAAGGAAAGCATCGTAATATCAGCGGTTGGCTCAAATTGTCCCCTACGGAGGCGAATCAACATTTTAAACAAATCAGGGATCAAGTTGGGTCCATTGTCCATACAGTTTAGAGAAATTCGATTCTCTCCTCGACAAGATGCATCAAATACAGGCCTGATTTTGTGGTTGTGCTGTCTTCTCTAATGACTGGTCGATGGGGTAAATAAAAGATAGGTCCAGCTTTTCCAATTTCTTCAATTGGCATTCCTCGACGATGCCACCTTCTTCCATGTCCTTCAAAGCTTCATTGTATCTTTTTTCTAAAGTCTTGTCTTTGTCTAATTTCTTCCCCAAGCCCATCAATCTCTTTTGTGCCTGTTCTCTATTGTTGATCAGTGTGTTTTTCATTCTATCATCTTCCCACGGTAATCTAACTGTGTACCGGGTTCCATTGAATTGTATCATTTCTTTATTGAAAGTTTTAAGCTGTTTATTATTTTCAGACTGAAATTTGGTTCCATGGTCAGTGATCCCGACTGAATCTAACTCCCATTATTGTCTGACAGTATCCTCCTTTGAATCTGATCGACAAAGGAGAATGGAAGTTCCAGACTGTTCTTGTCTAAATTCTTTTTGTGTTTTTCTCTGATAATACACCCCTGAAAGAATCCACTCAAAGACAGTTTCTTGTGCTATGGCTCCATTCCCAAAAGTACCCTTTTGTGACTTGATAAAATGCCAATACCAATCTAACCCAATCGGGATGTCTATCCTGAGAGATCCACCCAAGTTGCAATCTTCTGTAAAAAAAATACCTTTAAAATGGGACAAGACTTCTCTAGGAACAGGGGAGCGAAACATATTGGAACAAATTCTTTTCATCGCAAACAATCTTATTCTCTGTCCACAGGCATTCAGCTCAAAAATATTTTTCATTCCCTCTCTCGATTCAATTTCAGCAAAACAACAGTATGACAAATATGCAGTGGCCACAATGTCTAATTCAAGAACCTTTCCACATTTTGTTGTAATAAATCCGATCCACTATCAAATATGATGGTTAACTCTTTGCTCGTAATTATAGTCCTAACAACCTGCATCCATACGCTTTCTTCATTTACAAAGGAGACACCCACATTAGTTGAATTTCCATCATATCCAACAGTGTGTCGAACACAAAACTGAATGGCGATTTCCTTAACAGAAATAACAACGCTTAATACAACCTTCGCTAAATGTTTGTTCCGACACCAAAAGCATAGTCCGTGTTCTTTGATTTTCAACATCTAAATCACGTATAACAGAACACTGATCAGCATAATGTCTTCCTTGGCAAAAAACACATGATGGCCAAGAGATTTTTTTGTGTGCAGGGGTCATCATAGGGGTAGCGGCGCCCCTTCTCTCAATGGCCCTCCTTTAAGCTTGAGCTACTGCCTTCGACGAATCAGAAGATGTTAATCCCGAGCCAAATGTCTGTGACCGTTCTGTGCGCCGAATCTCATCATAGAGGAACTTTATTAAGAAGGCCAACTCTCCTTCATGTTCCTCATCAACCCGAGCCCATTCCAATCAGATGTTGGCCGGTAGTTGATGTAGAATTAGCGGCGTCAGAATCACACCATAAGTGTCACCACCAACCCCGAGGTTTTGAAGACCCCTCACATTGATTTTGGACATCATCATGTAACTTCCACGGTTCGGTAACAGAATTGCCACTCGGTTTGTTGTTCATCGGTAGGAGTTTTTAAACATGTTCGAAGATAATCCCGGCAGGTTTTCCGAAGCGCCTGAGGAGGATGTCCTTGGGTGAGTCGTAGTTATATGCGGCTAGTGACAAACCACGGATGAATTTCGATGCTTCCCCCTGTAGGAGTGACTGGAACTTGTTCCCCGCCGGAATATATTAGTAAAATTTTAATCTACTGTAGGCTCAAACTTCTCCCACAATATGGGCAATTGGGTGTAGTCTCCGTCAACTTTCGGTCATTCGAGTCAGTCATATTTGATGTAAATGTTCTTTTCGCGTTCACTAAGATCCTTCTTTTTTTTATTCTCTGAAAGTTCCAGCCTCTTCCACATCTATTTCCAATTCTGAAATGTCAATCACTGCTTCAATCTCCACTTGCGCTTCATCTAAGTTTCTAATTCTTTACTCAAATTCATCAATATAGTCTGACAATTCAGCTCCTAAAATATCTTGCTTATCCAACACTTTTTCTAATTGTTTTGATACTCATGTCAACCAGCCTTTGACTGCAATTCTTTTCTGTGTAACTTCATCCATTGTGCTTCATATATGTATACCGATCCCATGGTCTAGTGGTAGAGCGTCCACCTCGGAAGCGAGAGGTCGCGGGTTCGATCCCCAGCCGAGTCATACCTAAGACTTTAAAATTGGCATTTTAGTAACTGTCTCGCTCGGCGCTCAGCATTATAAGAACAGTACTAAGACTGGTCGGCACGGTCTCAGTATACTGGGACTGGATGAGTCATTGGAATTGTGCTATACCTTATGGCGCATGTCTGGCAGCACATAAACATGTCAAAATTGCACCGTCGCTGATGTAACCTACGCTGTTGAAAAGTGACGTTAAACCCACAATTAGATCTAACTCATATATGAGAGAAATGAAGCTTAAACTAATATTCCTAAATCACATGCAAAATCTGAATTTCCAAGTTCTGCCTAGATCTTCATTTAGATCTAGTCTATTCGCTTATTTAAACAGGCCTATCTCAGTAATAGACCCAGGTCTGGTCCTCACTGTAATAATAGACTAGTCTTCCCACAACCTGAATCTCCATCGTTTAACCCTCGGATAGATTTAGGAAATTTAGGATGGATATTTCTTTTTATATCTTCTTCTCAGTCCAAAAATTCAGCCATTTTAAAAGAGAATAAAATGTTCTAATTATGACGAAGTTAATGATACCAAACACGTCTATATTAAAACAACACACACACAAACACACATATACACTTACAAACAAACAGGGAAGGGAACGACCATGATTTTTTTTTATTGAAGAGAAACAACCTCTATTTTTTACGGACACTGTAACTTTGTGAATTATGTCCCTTAGACCCTAACAGGAAAATTGTCAATCCATATGCTTCTTCAATGATAAGTTGTCAAAAGGACGAAGGAAATTACGAGTCATGATTGAAAGGATGTTTGTCATGATTGAAGAACCTCTTTATACTTCCCGCTTGAATAATCTTCCACACAGGATACGGGTGAATAATTTTTACCGGTGGATAAGCGAAAGAATACTTGTGCGTTTTGACGTAAAAGCTAGACAGTTAGAATTTTTTCACAGACATGATTCAGACAAAATGTCTGGTTGGAAAATTTTCTAGACGAAATGTCTAGAAAAGTAGGCGATGTCTAGACTTTGACTGAATAAAGAATTAAATTCAGCCATTGTCTGACCAGGTGAATGTTTACAGAACGTAGCAGCAGCATTCCATACCTTGACAACTTTTCAGGGAAGGGTTACATGAGTATATTTATCTATACGACCAACAGAAGGAAATCTTTTATCTAAATTTACAGTTACTGCCAATTGAATACATTGTTGTTACTTATGGTTAAAATAAAACCATGGTTGACTAAAAGAAAGAATATGTTCGGTTCAAGACATCATCATCAGAACTTGATCTATTATTATGTAGTCTAGATCTCTATCTACCTTGTGTGTCCTTCGGCATAGAGCTGTTAGAGCTTGCGCTGATTCGATTGCACACTTAAAGATGTAATCGGTTTGATCTTTCATCAGATTTCATGTTGTCTCTTTTGGTTTGACTTACTTGATTAATGGCCCATGCGTTGAATAGTCATAGGACTCTTCCACCTGGGCTGCTTCATAATATTGCTTTGGTACTGTGTTTCCGTTCTGTCCGATTATTTGCCATGTCTTGCAACTTTGCAAGGTCGGAGATTGATTTTAGTGGGCGTGCGGCAGAATCTGGTAATATCATTGGGTCACATCTAATGGGTTACGATTGATGTTTTTTGTCAGCCTATGCATTTTTGTTTTTCATGGTGAAAGTATGCTAGCATTGCCTGGTTTCATGGGGGTTTTATGTCTCGCCTTAGAATGTCTCCACCTCCTCTAAAAATCGTGAGCGATAAAATGAATTCTTTTGGTTCTCTTGTATAGGGATTTGTTTCGTTTCATAGTTGATTTATTTGACATATAAAATTGAACGGAGTTGTCTTCGGTGGTAGGTATTTAGTTTTTGCTCATCTAGTAAGATTAGGCATCTTATATCTGAAGAAATTACAAAAAAAAAACTTGTCTCCTCTTTCGTCCTTTCAAAGCTTGATTACTGCAACTCCCTTTTGGCAGGTTTACCAAGTAGCA
>JAOWAY010106086.1:0-11046 GCA_028565895.1 Goniobranchus geometricus
TTATTGCGGAATCAACAAGAAATAGTTATGATCAATATTTGAAGCTTTTTCAAACGTTTTGCATTGAAAAGTACAATTACTCTCCTCCACAGCAGGAATTCCTTTCAGCTGCTGCAGCTGAATTCCTCACTTTAAACGGTAAAGGGTCTGAGAGGCCGGAAAGTTTGTTGAGGGGTATCTTAGCAGCTTTGACAAATTATTTTCAGCTACCAGGAAGAATATTAATAATCATATTTCACAGGAAATAAAGAATTAAGTCAAGGTTTTAATAAAAAAAAAAAAAAAAAAAAGAAACTTACGCAGTTCGTCAAGAGAGAAGAAGCAAACTATTTCCAAAAGTCTTTCGCACGCTGTTTTAAAGGTGGGGTAACAAGAATCTTTGTGTCTAGCTAAATTGTGTCAGAAAGCGGTCTCCTAGCTATAGCCTGTATATTGGCATATACGTTAAAGCTTAAAAAAACAGATGTTCACATTTGCATTATAGTTTACAAGACAAATGTTGATATACACGTTATAACTTACAAAACAGATGTTAACAGATACGTCATCGCTTCGGGCAAATGTTTACAAACACGTTATAGCTTACATGCCAAATGTTGACATACCCGTTATAGCTTACGAGACAAATGTTGACATAGACGTTATAGCTTACAAGACAAATGTTGACATATACGTTATAGAATACAAGACACATGTTGACTTACACGTTATAAATTACAAGGAAAGTGTTACAAGACAATTATTGACATACACATTATAACTTACAAAGCAAATGTTAAAAAACACGTTATAGCTTAGAAGGCAAGTGTCAACATACATGTTACAGATTACACGACAGTTGTTGAAAACACGTTGTAGATTACAAGACAAAGGTTCACATACACGTTATAGAATACAAGACAAATGTTGACAAACAGGTTAAAGATTACAACACAAATGTTGACAAATACATTTTAGCTCCAAAACAAATGTTGACATACACGTTATAGCTTACAAGACAAATGTTGACATACATGGTATAGCTAACAAGATAAATGTTGACATACACGTTATAGATTGCAAGACAAATGTTGACAAACACATTATACATTAAAAGACGAATGTTGACATACACGCTATAGATTACAAGACAAATGCTGACATCTGCGTTCTAGATTACAAGGCAAATGTTGACATTCACGTTTTAGCTTACATAACAAATGTTGACATACACATTATAGATTACATGGCAAGTGTTGAAATATACCTTATAGCTTACAAAACAAATGTTGACATACCCGTTATAGATTTCAAGGCAAATGTTAACATACAAATTTTAGCTTACAAGACAAATGTTTACATACACGTTTTAGCTTACAAGACAAATGTTGATATACACACTTTAGCCTACAAGGCAAATGTTGACATACACGTTTAGCTTACAACGCAAATGTTCACATACACCTTTTAGCGTACAAGACAAACATTTTAACATACACGTTTTAGCTTACAAGACAAATGTTCACATACACGTTTTAGTTTACAAGCAAATGTTGACATATACGTTATCGATTATAAGACAAATGTTGACATAAACGTTTTAGCTTACAAGGCAAATGTTGACACACACATTTTAGCTTACAAGGCAAATGTTGACATACACGTTTAAACTTAAAAGACAAATATTGACATACACCTTTTAGCTTACAAGACAAATGTTGACATACATGTTATCGATTACAAGACAAATGTTGACATACACGTTATCGATGACAAGACAAATGTTGACATACACATTTTAGTTTACAAGCAAATGTTGACATATACGTGATAGATTTCAAGACAAATGTTGACATACACGCTGCAGCTTACAAGACAAATATTGACATACGCGTTATAGATTTCAAGACAAATGTGGACATTCACTTTTTAGCTTACAAGGCAAATGTTGACATACATGTTATAGCTTACAAGGCAAATGTTGACAAGGACGTTATAGCTTACAAGACAAATGTTGACATATACGTTATAGATTACGAGACATATGTTGACAATCAAGTTAGAGAGTATAAGACAAATATTGACATACATGTTATTCCTTACAAGACAAATGTTGTCATACACGTTATAGCTTACAAAGCAAATTCTACCATACAGGTTATAGCTTACCAGACAAATGTTGACATACACGTTCTATAACAAGACAAATATTGACATACAAGTTACAGTTTACAAAACAAATATAAACATGCATGTTATAGATTACAAGACACATGTTGACATACACCTTATAGATTACAAGGCAAATGTTGACATACACGTTATAGATTGCAAAACAAATGTTGACATATACGTTATAGCTCACAAGGAAAATGTTGAAAAACACCTTATAGATTACAGACAAATGTTGACATACACGTAATAGCTGACAAGGCAAATCGTGAAAAACATGTCGTAGCTTACAAGACAAATGTTGACATTCACGTTACAGATTACAAGACAAATGTTGGAAACTACGGTGAAAACACGTTATGGCCTACAAAGGAAATGTTTACATATCGTCATAGATTACATGGCAAATGTTGACATACTCTTTATACCTTACAAAACACATGTTGACATTCTCGTTACAGATAACAAGGCAAATGTTGACATGCACGTTATAGCTTACAAGACAAATGTTGACATACACGTTATAGATTGCAAGGCAAAGTTAACATACACGTTATAGCTCACAAAGCAAATGTTGACATACACGTTATAGATTACAAAACAAATGTTGACATACAGGTTATAGATTACAAGACACATGTTGACAATCACGTTATAGCTTACAAAACACATGTTGACAAACATGCTTCGTGTAATAAATTATAAGACAAATGTTGACAAACACGTTATAGATTGCAAGACAAATGTTGACATTCATGTTATAGATTACAAGGCAAATGTTCACATACACGTTATAGATTACAAGACAAATGTTGACATACACGTTAAAGACATTAGAAAGGCATCAGAATCTAGTCAGTCACAACTCTACAGCGACAGAAATCTTTAGAAAAACATTCGAAGCTAGTCGGTCCAACCTTATTGCGACAAAGGGCATTAAAAAGTCATTAGAAACTCGTCAGTCACAACATTACAGCGACAAAAGGCATTAAAAAGTCATTAGAAGCTAGTTGGTCCCAACTTTACAGCGACAAAAGACATTAGAGAGGCAATAGAAGCCTCGTGGTCCAACGAAGTATACAGCCACAAAAGGCATTACACAAGTTTCCAGGACTTTATTGTTACCATTATTATTATCATCATCATCATCCTTATTATTATTGTCATTTTCATTCACTTTTATCGTTTCCAACCGCAGGTTGACTTCCCTGGTCGGGTTCTGCTGATCATCCACAAGGGTCACATTAAGAAAACGCACTCACTTGACCATCTTCAGCACTTCGACTCAGAAGTAGGTAGTCCATAATTTGCTTACATGAGCCAAGGTCGACATACAGAATCGACAGACCTCTAAATAGCTAGATAGCTTAAAATAAAATTAAAAGTCTCTCATTACCATTTCAATCATGTTCAAACATCTGAATGGCAGACGGAGTTAATGAGTTAAATGATATGTGGAGTTCACGTGTTCACTATATCGATAGAGTAATATGTCTTATTTTACCTGTCCTATAGGCCAGGAGATTACGCCCAATTAAACTTCAAATCGATTTTAAAGCATCTATCCATTTCCTGGCCACATAAATGCCGCTTATCTCTAGGCTCGTAATTGGTTCCTTTCAGTGATCATATCACAAGACTGGCAGTGAAAACTATGAGCCTTTGTGTGTTTGTGTGTTTGTGTGTGTATGTGTATGGGAAGGTGAGGGTGCGGGATGGCGGAGGGAACAGCCCATACAAAACCATCCCGTTTTATCTTCCATTTACCTTATCGCTCTTGTAATGCCTCAAGCGGTCTCAAGAAGAGACTGACCCGATGGCCTAGTGCCCGGCCGACTCATACCTAAGACTTAAAAATTGGCATTTGAGTGACTGTCTCGCTTTGCGCTCAGCATTATGAGAACAGTATTAAGACTGGTCGGCCCAGTGTCAGTATACTGTGACTCGGTGAGTCATTCGAGTTGTGCTATACCTTATGGCTCATGTGTGGCAGGACAGAAACATGTCAAAATAGCACTGTCGCTGTTACAACCTATGATGTTGAAAAGTGACGTTAAACCCACAAAATAAATTAAGAAGAGAATGATGACGGCCCCTTGCCAGTATGTTATCCCTGAGTCCCCCATGGCAGCATGTCACAGCTTGTGTCTCGGTCAGTTCCTCCAAACAAATTAAACAAATACTTTGGCTACATTATAACAGCAGATGGTAGATGCATCATTGAATTAAGAAAAAGAATCCACATGGCCAAAGATACATTTCAACAAAATGAAAACAATACTGACAAATAGAAACTTGACAAGGAACACCAAAATGTAAAGTTAGTCCCGTACCCATGACTGAGTATGGGGGAATTAGGGGTAGAGACCTAATTATGCTAGGTATACGGCATAATGTGGTAGTTTACCATTGCTTTCCACGTTGATTATACTTCTGCCAAATCTAGAAAGACTTCGCTACCCATTTATACAGCTGGGTGAACAGGAGGCCCCGAAAAAAAATCCATTGCCCGTCGCGGTTTGAACTCGGGCCACCTTGCATGGCAGTCAGCCGCTCTCCCAACTGAGCTACCGAGCCACCAAAATATGGGCAATGAAAACATATTTATGGTAAATACTGCTATAGGGATGCGAGCGTTGGACAATAAACAAAGAAGCAGAATAGAAACTAAAAGCACTCGAGATGTGGTTCATCAGAAGAATTATGAGGATATCATAGATTGAGAAAAAGTCCGATGAATCAGTACTGAAAGGCGCTAATCTTGAGAGATCATTGATCAAAACCCTAAGAGAGCTGTAACTTCAGAAGAAAAAAAAAATAAGGACACACTTGCCGTCCTCAAGGCTTAGAGCATCTATCGAAAATAGGAAAGATCGAAGGCAAGCGCAGTAGAGGAAGACAGAGAATAACTTTTATTGAAAGTCTTAATTCATGGGCAGTGTCGAATGTAGCAAAAGCAGCCTTATACGGCTGAGGACAGGTTGGATTGGAGGACAGTGATCACCAATGTCCGTTAACAAACGGGGTACCTAAAGAACACAAGAAGTGTTTCTGTCCTGACCTTTGACGTATTGGACAACCTGACAAATTAAAACCCCAAAGTAGCGCGCGCAATCAATTTATTATATCATTTATTTTGCCTAAGCGAGTGTGAAGTAAAGATTTGTATGAACTCTGTCCAAGCTGACAATTCGTCGGCCTCCATTTTAAGCATCCTTAATGGAGCTCAGTATCATAATAGCAACTCCATTCACTTTAGTGTTACAAGAAAACTGAAGGCCATTTTCTAAATAGGTATTATGAGTAAAATGAAACAGCCAGTAGAAACGTTGTGCCATTTTTTTATTTTTGTATTGAATGATTTTGTTTGAATACAGTTTGAGGCGGGACACAACTTTTTGTGAAGGTTTTTAATGTTTGATCATGTTTTTAACCGAGCTTATCAGCCTGTTATCCCTTTTTATGAATTGATCTTAGGACGGCCTGCACATCTCCTTGAAATCAAAAGATGGTGAGCTCGAATTTGAAGCGGATAACACGGAAGAAAAGTGCAGTATCTGTCGTCTGCTTGGTTTGGCTATGCAAACCAACCTGGAAGAAGATGAAGACAGTGAGTGGCTACCAATCAACACAATGATATTGAACCAAATCTCCTTGTGCATCTCTCTTTCTCCCTCTTTTTGTTCTTTTTTAAGCTGAAAAAACAAACCCAACAAAAACACACACTTCCCCCCTCAAAAAAAAAAAGAAAATCCTAAGAACAACGAACCACTAATTATATCTTAAAATAAAATATGCCCAATTCATCATACCTGTCAAATATTGATAACAATTCAATGTCCTTTAAGCAAAGTTCCTATTTTTATCACTGTTACCCTGTTTGATCAATTTGACAGGTATTGATTCAGGTCAAGGTCATTTGCCTCTTCATGACCCCCTGCAGGAAAGCAATGAGGTTATCAAAGATGGAATTCTTGACAAAAAAGGAAATACAACGATCACCACTTGGAACAAGTTCGTTCTCACGCTGTCATTATGGGCTACTTACAATCTACTTGCTCGTTATATGTTATAATGTCTTCATTCCAAAGACGTTGTATTTTCAGTTAGCTCTTTTTGCAGTTGAGGTTTTGGGTTTTTTCTTTGTTTAGGTGGGGGTATGGGTGGGGGTTGCACGTTCAGTGGTTCAGGAGCCTTTCAACGTAAAAGATCCCAAGGTAATATCAAACCTATTACTGGTGGCAGTGATATTATTCATGACGCTGAAGGACTCCACTCTAGGACCATTAAAAATGGAAAGACATGCTTTGATGACTGGGCCCAGGATGGAGTAGTTTGGGTTAGAAAGTACAGCTGCCACCAACTTCTTCTCCTGTATAGTTGACAAGAATTTTGTATCAGAATGAAGAGTGGAGGCTGCAGTAGAAAAGACATCTTTGGCCAAGCCTTGGGTCAAGGTCGGGAAACAATCAAACGACTCTTGCAGTCCAGAGGAGGCTCTGCTATGACAGGACAAATCAGGATCAATGGTAGAAAGAAGTCTCAAAATCTTGATAGTGATGGGAAGCTTGACTTTTAAATACTCTGCAGTTTCAACAAATGCAGAAAGAACTCTGGTTCTGAAAACATTTCTTTCTTCTTTACTGATCTCTTCTTTCAAAATTGTTTGTGTAGCATCACCAATAAAGACATTTTTGAGTGCATGGGTGCATTTCTTGTTTCCCTGAATCTATGAAAATGCAGTACTAGAAAAAAAAAATCAAAAAGACAGTTGTGGGTATTCTGAGTAATCAGTCTATCTTTATGTTATTTTGTTACTTACCATCTGCTAAATTATTTTCTACGAAGTCAGGATCAAGACCACCATCTTCCTCCATGAAATTCCCTCCCAAACTTTCACAGCGAGTACGGCTCCCGTCTTCACCAACTGATTTGATTGGAAATATAATATAATTACAAAAAGAAATTTAGATTCAGTATTGTTGTAAAAATTATGTTTTTAAGAGAAACAAGCAATATTTACTAATGGCTGTGAGAGTAAAAGAAGCAACATGCAACAATTAAATAACTTCAAATTGCAGAGAAAAGGCCATCAAGATGTACATACCTAGAACATGATAATCAACAAGGGCCAAGTCTGCCATTTCCAACAAGACGCTTCCATTAGAACAGATGTAACCCATATCAATATTGAAGTCACAATGGTTTCCCAACACTTCACCTTTTTTGCTTTAAAAAATGTCAAAATGGATAATACGCTCTTATTAATCAAATGTAAAAGAATGGAGGCTGATAAGAAGTGAGTGTACAAATAAAAAAACAGCAACTAAATAATAAATGTCTTAATCTGGATGAGAACTTATTTGATCTTGATGAAAAAGGGAGACTTTTTAGACGGGACAGATAATATCAAATTTCAATTTTTGATGGCTTACTAAAGGTAGGTATCAGAAACAAGAAAAAAAAAACAAAAAAGAAAACCCAAGCCTATTGCGGATACAGTGGCTCACAATTCCCCCCTTCTCCCCCCACATACACACACACACACATACACACAGACACCCATACATACTTTGCTTTTGGGAAATGCATTGCATCGGTTCAAATTTGGGTAAAGAAGTGAAGGAGAACGAAATTATAGCTTGATACCAAGTCCCTCTAACCTCCTTGAACTACTGCTCCTAACAGTCTTATATGCAAAACTGCTATCAAGTATTCCAAGTTATCACCATGGAAAGTCCATCCATGCTGCTGTAAATAAAATGGGCTTTGGCTGACCAAAAGCAATGTCTGCTGGTGGGTCTGAACTGTTATAATGGGAATATCGAGCAGATCCTTAGAAGGAAATGGTAAACTACTGATGATTAAAAATATCTCTTTAAAAATGCTGGACGCAACAGACAATATGAAAAGTTGTTAGAAGATGAGGGGGATTAGATAAAAATGAGGCAGTAGTCATCATAAATACTGATCAAAGCAATGAAGACAATTGTTTCTTCCCTTTCCTGTACTGGACGGGCTATTGTCCTATGGGTTTATACAGTTAAGTTTAATCAAACCAACCATTCTGTTTGCATTATTTATACAATTTGTATAGTATATCATAGGTCATATCTCAATCAAAATGTCGCTCCTAAATCTTTCCTTGTTCACATGTCATTGCCCAACATGAGGCTCCATTTTTACTCGTAGTGTAATTTACATTTGGGTTATTTCCACCAATGTGCATCACCTTATTTTTATCAGTTTTGAAATATAGATTCCACTTTTCTAGATTGCATAAATCCTGTTACAGTACATGACAATTATAAGATTTATCAAACTTTGTAGTATCATCAGCAAATACTTTACATGATGAATCTTTACAATATGTTTAATCATTAATAAATATCGTGAGCAATGTAGGTCCAAGAATGCTCCCTTGTGGAATTCTGCTAATCACTTAAGTTTATGACGAGAAGTGATTGCCCACTATGACCTTTTGAGATCTGTTACTGAAGAAATCTTTCGCCCAATCATACATATTACCAACAATACTATAAGCTTTGAATTTTACCAGGAGTCTGTTATGTGGCGCACTGTCAAGAGCTTTCTTATAATCCAGATAAATTATGTCAACTGAAACTCCATTACCTAGTAAGTCTGTTATTTCCTCCATAACTTCTAACAACTGAGTAGTACAGAATCTTTCCTGTCTGAACCCATGCTGACATGGTACATATAAGCTGTTTTCACTCATGTGACTTACAATAGCATCTCTAATGAAGGATTCAAGAACTTGATGTAATGTTCAAGTTAAGGTAACAGGTCTATAGTTGCTAGGCTCTGACTTTGATCTTTTCTTAAAAATAGTACTTACCTGAGCTTGCTCCCAATCTGATTGAATCACCCTAGACTCCAAGGATCTATTAAATAGTATGTGTTAAGGGAACAGACCCGCACTCGTCCACTCACAAGCAAAATCTCTTATCCTTACTCACCTATTCATACACACGGTCTATATCACCCTCTTTCATCTACTAATACAGTAGTGATCGGCTATGTGTCTTGTCTGCCGGAAGAAGCCAAAACGGACACTTAGGTGAAGGGCATTGTTCAGGAGGATAACCTTGTTTGTGAAGCATGCATATTGGCTGCCTTACATAGTGGGGTCTTTTCCTCAACTATCCATGCGATGGTCCCTCGCCTCACATCAAACGCTTTGCCGATAACCATGAAATTTGGCTTTCCTAGCAATTGTTCAACAGCATCTTTTCTTTTATTCTTACCAAATCACTAAACGGGAGGGGCATGGTAACTGTGAAAGTGGAAAGCTGAGTGACCGGAAAGGTTCATAAACATATCATCACATTTCCATAATCACATAATGCAGATGGATACTAGATCTATAGATTTATGACGATTTCAGTTATGAACATGCATAAGAAAGAATAGAAAAGTAAAAAAGGTTATACACTCGTTTATTAAGGGACGCAATTTTTTGTCTTTCCAAGTACACCTAAGAGCCATAAACTGCATATCCAGGCATGGCCATATGGCCTCTTAACACCAATCTGTTGACAGGGATGACCAGAGACAATGCGCTCAGAATTCTTTCAATCTCATGAGGAGGAAAGAGAGGGGCAAGGGGTGGTCACTATGGACAGCCAAAAGGCAATTGGCCTCAATTATGTAGTCCTGCATGTTAAACACCCGGAGAGTCAAAATACCATGCTTATAATGCTTTAAGCCTCATAAGGGGATGAAGAAAATGAGGGGAGGGGTGTTCACTATGGACAGGTAAAAGGTGATTGACTTAAATTACATGGGCCTGAAATCTTCAACAAAGTATCAGCCAATTGAAACTGGTGAAAAGTTAAATGACTGCTCCCTCCATTGTGATGGTGCAATGGCCTTACAGCTAATGCAAGAAATGTTGGGCCTACTCATAAAATGTAATGAGCACATCAGGCCCTCCTTTTATTCCGTGTACTGTAACAGATAATAAAATGTCCCATTCATTGAATTGTATGTGTACATTTTGACGAATTAACAACAAATAATGTTGAGTAAGATGAACTTTTTGATGGGCTAAACGGACACTTCAGTGGAATTCCTGATTTCTAACCGGTCTGTTTTGGGTTGTTGTTGTTTTTAAGACAAAAAAATGTGTTTTGTACCAAAAACCGGCCACATATGCGAAACGGGCAGATAGCCGGCCCAAACATAGCCGATCACTACTGTATACACATTCTCTCTTTCCATCACTCACCCACCCATACACACAATGTCTATCAACCAAACTCACTCATACACACTAGCTCCATCACACCCACTCACTCTCTCATACACATAATCTACAGCACCTTCACCAATTCACTCATTCCCACAAAATTCCATCACACTCACTCACCAACACACACAATCTCTAACACATGCACTCTCTAATGATACACACAAGAGACAATCTCTATCGGAGTATCAAAGTCACTCACCTATTCATATTATAAGCACAATATCTATCACCGTCATTCACTCATACACACAGTCTTTCAACTAATCTTTCATGCACACACTGATAATTTCTATTATCCTCTTTCCATCATTGACATAACCATATTCTCTGTCTATATACAGACACAACTTCTTACACCCTCACTGGTCGCTCACTCACACACTATCTCTATCATCTTTCAAATACCTGCATTCACATGTGTAATCTCTATTCACCTCACACATAGACACAATTTCTACCATCCTCATTCTTTCTAATATGAACTCTATTTCTGACACCCTCAGCCTCAATCCTTATGCCACTCATTCACTTACAAATACACATAATGAAGAAAGGTTTGGCTGCCATCATTCAAGAGAATTAGATTATTATTGCCAATAAAATTTTCAATCGTTTTGCCA
>JAOWAY010106197.1:0-11040 GCA_028565895.1 Goniobranchus geometricus
CTTGTTCGATTCCAAAAAGACTATGAGAACAAGTTCATTTTTATATGTTTTTAAATGTTTAAAAATTTGTACTGCACTTGATGAACTTTTCAACAGAGTACTGAGGTTCATTATGGTAGGTTTTTGAAATGTTTCGGCTGAAAGGTTGCATTTAAGCACAGAAATTTATTGCCAATACAAACAATTAAAAATTATTTCTTCCTTCTTTACACAGCAGTAACTGGCTAAGTGTCCTCACTTGATTGTCCGTTCCCCCTAAATGTCTGTTCTTTCATAGAAACATAATATTTAAAAATCAAAATAACCCCTCTAAATGGCCAGTGACGAGACGAGATTTAGCCTAATTGGCTGTTTTGATTCAGGAACAGTCCGATTGTCATCAACAATTTTCTATGCCAAAATTGCTGAAATAAACCTAACATATGGCTTGAATGAGGCAATAAAAGTGCTGTGAAGTACGAGGATCTGGTGTGCCTTTATCAGTGTTATCAAGTAAATTAGCTGAATTACACCCCAATACCATCATGCATGCAAAATGATAACTGGCCTTTCCAATGGTGTAGGGAATTTGAGTTTCAGCTTATTATCCGTTCTGTCTAAATTGTCTGTTTTCGCTGCTTCCCTTATGGCCATACAATTAGCCGGTCACAACTGTATTTCTTTTTTAAACATCTTTTATGGGAATTTTTTTTTTATTAATCACATACACCAATTATTCTGCAAGAGGAAAGAAAGTCATCTCAATTAAATCAACAAATCATATTATAAAGAAATTATACTTGAGCATAATATTTATCTGATAACATTCATTGAATTCAAAGTGGGAAGGCAAATATGTCAAACACAGTGCCTCAGGACAAAAATGTAGATTCCCAAATGGTAAATTCTACTGTGAAATAATGCGTGATTAACAGATAAAAATACAACAGCTTCTTTTGGACCAATGAAATCAGCTTTACAAGTAGAAGTGGGCTCTGATACACATCACTAGACCAAAATGATAATCAAATCGTACCAGTAAGTCTCTATACAATGCAAGTTAGAAATTGGACCATAACGTTTTGGGCTCATTATGACCAGAGAGGATGTCCTCCACCTGCCCTATAAATTGTTCCTGAAAACCCTGTAAACGTGAAAGTCTGTAGATCTTTATAGAAGAGATGGGGGATACTCATTCTAGTTTAGTCAAGTTCAAAACATCATGATCCAGTTTTTCTGACCTACTTGTTTAGGATATTACTGCAAATTGATGTCAGGCAATCAAACCTACATCCTACCATCACCTAGATTGACAGCCACTTCCATTCATTTAACCCCAAACATTATAAGATTATGAAAAAAAATTACCTCTCTGTCAAAGGCAGCAGTAGCTTGGCAATTTTTAAAACTGCTCCCTTCATACTTGGATCATCTATCTTACACCAAGATCATCAACAGCTCAGATTGCTATTAAAAATTATGTTGATCATCAGTGCCTCCTGATCATCCCAAATACTCTACGACTGACTGCCAACTATTCCTCTTTAAAGCACCCTTGTCTAAAATGGTATATTTACAGTAAAACTCAGTTGTGAAATCCAAATCCATGGTCTAAGGCAAATTCATGTAGAACGGATACTGTGCTTAATTATATATAGCTTAAACATATACAATTTCCATCCCTTTAAGGTGTTTCAGTTCCTCACTTAAAAGACTTGAAAGTTTTGTTGGATTACAATTTTAATTATTACAATATTTCATTTATAATTCTTATCTTAAAACACAGTCAATTTTTCAATCAATGTCTTAAGTATTCAAAAACATTCTGCCACTGCCTACGGAAGCATATGGCACAAGCACTCAAAGTTTGTAAAAATTTTTAATCAGGTAACTTGAAATAAAAAGGGTAATGTCTTATGAAAAATAACAAGTAATTGTCCCGCACATGAAATGATGAAGAAAAGTCAACCATTCAATCCAAGCACATCTGTTTAAGTGCTCAACATCCTAGATCAGCAATAACCTTCTTGACATCTTCAAATACCTGAGGAAAACAAGAGTGATTTTTATCATGAGAAATGGATGGTGAGGAAAACAAGAGTGATTTTTATCATCAAAAATGGATGTTGAGGAAAACAAGAAAGAGTTTTATCATGACAACCGGGTAGTGATTAAAACAAGAGGGATTTTTATCACGAGAACTGGTTGGTTAAAAAAACAAGTGATTTTTATCTTGAGAACTTGTGGGTGAGGAAAACAAGAGTGATTTTTATCATGAGAACTTGTTGGTGAGGAAAACAAGAATGACTTTTATCATGAGAACTTGTTGGTGAGGAAAACAAGAGTGATTTTCATCTTAAGAACTGAACAAAGAAAATTATTCAGTATAACTAAAACATTTTAGAACATACTGCTAGATCATTTATTGACTTTTTTGGAAAAGCCTTTGGGATTCTTAATAAAAACCCGCAAGTTTAAACTTAACCCATTCAAAGCAGGAGTGCCATATGTATCTTTAACAATTAGAAGCACACAGTTTTTACCTTTCATTTCTTATTTCACATTTCTCATAGCTCTATGCTTTCACGTGGCCTGGAGGGTACTTGGTATAAAATCCTCCCCCAAAATGTTATGCAACGTCTTTCCACAAGTGACTAGCAGATGCACCCCTCATTAATTCATGTAGAAAATTCTTTGCAGAACTCAAATGGCAACCAATTATTAAGGAAAGGAGAGCATTAAACTACTAGTTATCCTTAAAGCCTTAATTCCATCTATCCATTTCATACAATACCTTTATGTACATAATTTTGAACAAAAGGGAAATAAAGGAGTAAGTTAACGATAAAGAATAAGGTAACATGTGTAAAGGTAAATGAATAGCAGAATGAATAGCTAAATGAATGATCTCAATTGCTAATTTTGTAGAAGTATCCAGGCTTGACAATTTACAAATTATTAAAATGAGACACTGACTCTTTCAAGGCTTCCTTTCTGTCTTCATCATTCAGGTATTTCATTTCTGTATACCACAACAATGCAAGACAACTGTCAGCAATTTGCCAGCAATATGAGCTACAATGAGAAAATATTGTCAAATATTATAAACCTTTTTGTGCCATGGACAACTCCGGTCATCATTTAAGGTGCATATATTTGACAGTATATGCAAAGCATCAGTGATATATATTCAAGATTGTCACTGTCATTCTGAAGCCCATATGCCCTTTTCTCCAACTTTGCAATGGCCTGATGACTGGTCTAAGTTCCTTGCTCGCCAAGAAGACTTGGACCAAACCCATATTGGCAAATTAAATGGAAGGGAGTGGATATGTTATTTGGATATTGTTTTGTTGGGAAACTCTGTGATACATTTACCCAGGTACTTATAAGTAGTCATTTGATGTCTTTGTATGGTAGTAATTATTGACCTTGACTGACATCGATAATATCACAGTCATATGGTTATATGAAATTAGCAGAGAAACACAAAGACAATAGATCTAGATATGAAATATCTCATAGTGAAGACCTGATATTTACTTGGCATGCTCAAGTTTATTCTTCGCAAACAAGGGGTGTACTGCTCACGAGACATTAATTAGATAATTAATTAGGACACAAAGAAAAGCTGTGAAAAACCACAATATTTTCCAAAGACTATAGAAAATAACGAAACACTGTTTTTTGCACAGATATTTACTTTAAATGCAACTATCCAGCAATGCTCTAGTAATGAATGAAGGACTCTCTAAAGCTAGATCTTTATCAACAAAAGTGACAAATTTTTTTGACAAATCAGACTTGCTAAACTAGGCAGGGATTCCCAACCTCTAATGAATCGGGTTACCCCTGGGCCGTAACCACTTATATGGTGACTTTTGGTCTATTCTCATATGCTATGATGTAAGTCTAGATTATTAGAATGACCACTTAGAGACCAAAGTAAAAACTGTGCCAACACAGCACAAAGAAAAACTCTTAGGAAGTGCAAATTTCCCTCAATGGAAGGTTCGAGTCATTATATCTTTATTGAGAATTAATAACTTCAACTGGACATAATGTAGAACAAAGGTGACAAATTTAAAGTCCTGAATTCTATCATGGTTTTCAAATAACTTCTGTTAAATAAGCAGACCTTAAGAACAGGAACAAAACTTGGCACGCACTGGAACAGACAAATATGGGTAGCCCTAAAAGGTTGAATTACATTCAAATATATCAATATCTATTGAACTTAATATAAATTTTAAGGGGGAACTGCAATAAAAATATGGAATTCAGAAAATGGAATGTACCTCTGCTGGATCTCTATTTGCATCTATTTCAGACACTAAGTTCTTTGCTCTGAAGAATTCAATAATAGGGACAGTCGACTCCTCATATGTCACAAGTCTGTAGGAGTTTTGGAAAAAATTAGTAAAAATGAAAGGACAAAATAAAAATCTTAGAAAAAAGTAATGACATTTCAAACATTAGAAATAATTCAATCAAGAAGAAGAAAAAGATGTCTACCCAAATTGAACATTGATCGATAATTTGGTATACAGAAACTTGTATTGCATAAACAGCTATAGTAACACATAATAATTGATATCTAGCCTACCAAGGAAGTCTAACATCTACTGTGTCAGCAGAATGGAAATGAAATTTTTATTCTATTAGTAATTCTTTTGATTACATAAAAGTAAAAAGCTATTTTTCAAGGCGAAATGTTTCAAGAATAGATGACACTCACTGAACCTGTGCATTTGATAGCAGTCTTAAATTAAATAAAGCCTGGGATATTAAAAAACAAACAAAAGATCTCATGTTTTATTAAAAAATATAGAATTATGGAGCTCTTAAAAGAATTCAAATAAATATCATTTACAACCATACATATGGCACTATCAGCTTTTACTTAAACTATTTGACATGCATGGCATTACTTTTGCATTTCAAGCAAGTAAAAATATAAAAAACGAGACTGACAATCTTTAAACATTACATCACCATTGGAATTAATCTAAAAAACATACCTGTGATTCTTAACAAGGTTTTAGCATAATAAATAACTTTTAAGAACAAAAAATTGATTGAATTTAACCAGATCTCACTTACAATAGGTACAACAAATTTTACTTTGAAAAAGGAGTGAATATCAAATCCAATTTTGTCTGTTTTGCTTGTTAAAACATTTTCCTTTGTAGTGGATGAGCAAAAAAATGTTTAACCCAACTTCAGATGCAAAGTCTAGTTTAAATCATTTTAAGAACAAAAAACAAAAAAAAAGAAAAAAAGAAAAGAAAAAAGTGTTGATGCTTCTCTTCTCCAACAGTTGTAAAGCCCTGAGATCAATTTTTCAAGGGTGGCATGAGTTCTATCACAATTAATCAACCAACCAGCAGCTGTGAAGGCATGTGTTTACATATCTATTTCAGGTGGCATGTACATGCAGATATATGAAGGATGGTATAACACGCAAATAGATTGGTGATAAAAGATTTTTTTTCAAGTAGCTTATGCAAGTCATGCACATTGCTTTGTTATTTTATAGAAACTCTTACTCATATGACCTTTAGGTCTAAAAGAGGACCCTATAATCTTGACTGGTATCTAAAGAAAATAGTTTCATACTTTAACTTGCAATGCTGTTGTGAGCCCTGTAACCACTTTCTCATACACCAGAATTTTAGTTCATGTGCAGTTTAAAACAGGTAATGAAGCCAAACTCTTCCACGTGAAAAAAAAAAATGAATAAAAAAATAACAAACTTGTGAAATAGTGTGAGAATATGGCCTAAAAACTTGATAAAGTAGTAAATTTCAGGTTACATAAACGTTTGCTCTCCAAAGTGGCTGCAAAATTGTGCTTTTCACTGACATTTTTACATCAAGTCTTCTTCTCAGTAATGCTTTTTATAGAAATGTGGCAGTTACGAATTTTTCTTTTTATTATATACTCCAAATTTTCTAGGATTTTTAGATCATATTAATGCTTTGTGGGGAAAAATAATGACGCTTCAAATTGTACAATATAACCTCTTTTAATGGGACCCCAGGGAATCGGAAAGCCAAGGAAATCAACATGAAATTCCAGGGAACAAAATTTTTCTATATAATTTATATTTTTTAATCAAGACAAACTCCTTCGCAAATTGAGATGATTTTGTCAACTGTTTTCTTAATTTCAAAGAAACTGAAAATCTATTTTTTACCAATTTTGCCACAATGCTTCGCGTTACATGTGAAAAACGAGCCTTAGAAGTGCCTGTATCTTACCCGCTATTTTGGTGTCTCACGATACGCAATTCACCTGGAACTAGTGAGTTGCGGACGGATTTGAGGCTTGTTATGAATCTGAAACAGTGGGGTCACTGCCTCTAACATGGGAATAGGGGTGTGAGGCATTAGGACAAATCAGTAAGCTGTCTTGGTGGCCGCTTTGGATTCATTTTTAAGCAGCACAGTCTTGAGGCTTGAAGGGTACCAACCATCGCGCCACTCCAATCACCAGCAACCACATGACTACGCGAATAAAGACCAACATGGAAGTGAGAGGCTAATCATAGCAAAGAGGGCGGACGGCAAGCTATTAAGACTGATTCACTGTGTTGCAAGTAAAAATGGTTAAAATTGCTGCCATATGTCACATTTTAGCTTGAACAAATCACTGAATCAGCTTGAGACTTAAACATCATTTGGAAATAACCGAAACTGCTAGCCCCGGGTCGATCTAGGGTTGCAGCAGTGTGATGAGTGAAGTGATAGCGCTCAGATTTTGACGAGGAGGGCAGGCGCGAGAAGACCGCTTCTAAATAAACATGTAGGCCTAGATCTAGATCTTGCTGTTTATGGTACAAGATCGAGAATCTGGATTGTTGGTTTAGTCCAAGAATGAGATATATATTGCAAAGACGGTGTAAGAAATATATTTAATTTGTATTGACTCTACTCCTGGCCTAGTTAAAGAGAAAGAAACGGGTATCAGTGTGATTTGCCCTTAAGATTCATGTAGCAAATCATGACCTAAGTTCCTGCGGGTAGCAAGCTAGCTTGTGAACGCACTCCATCTCTAGTGCCTGTCTCCTCTTCCTTAAGACACTAAGAGATATTTTAACTCCTTCTTACCATAAGATTCTTGACAAGTAATCAAATGACTACTATTTTGTTTCGTCTTAATGCAGTGTGTTACAGGTTGAGGGTATATGATATTCTGGAATGGATTTTCTTTATATGTGCTTACTTTATTGTGTATTATGACTGTGAGGACCTGCATCTCATCTGCCTGGGTTCTTAGTTAGTGACATATATCCACATCTTTTTTCATTTAACATTATATTCTGAACGAGAGAGAGAGATCACATCTAGGCACAAGTCGAGAGTCAAAAGACATTCGACATTGTCAGTACAGCATGGGTTAGAGCTTCGCAAGGGGCGGCAAAGTCACCGGCATTCTGTCCTTACATAAAGCACTTCATCTCACTTAACTTACTTAAATCAGGTGAGAATGAGTGCCTGGCCATTAAGTCAGCGCGGTGTCTGTCTGAAAAAAATGTGTTCGTGCTTAATAGGCTGCAAATCTTGATCTAAATGTTCTGAGTTGCTGTTGGTCATGGGAGTAAAATGCCATTGTAAGGCGCCGTGAGCATGGATATGCCGTGGAATGTGCGCTACAAAAATGCCATATTTGCTTTACAAGAACAGAGGTCCTATTGTATGACATTATGCTGTTAAAAGGACTCATACAAGAAATGAATGAACAGTTATATATTATGCAGTAATCCATAAGACAATGAGAAATGTTGGCTGAATTCAAAAGTGCTTTATAATGCATCTCCTTGTCTGACAAAATTTTAGTCACATATTAAAAGATGATGCAAGGTATAACTGCAACCAGAATAAACAAATATTAATTTTTTTAACACACCGTTTCTTCAGACTTTCAGCATTATCATCAGTTCGTCCACTAGTTTTCCCTCGGCTCAAACATCTGTCGATGCAAACCTGTAAAAAGAAATAGTACAATACTTTTTAATTCCTAACCAATATTTTGCCCAACATCATCTTCCTCGATTCAATAAACCCAAAATACTTTTAGACAAACCATTGATTTCAGTGGCTGCATTTTAGCTTCCAGTCAAGCTGACACGACAACTCTGCAACAGTGAGCAATTTCTAATCACAACTTGACAATCAACAACCACATAAATGAAACAGCCAAACAAAACCAAACAAGATGAGAATATGGTACACTTATCGGGGATTGTAATAGTTGTAATTATTGCTTGTGACAATTGCATCAAGAAATGCTATTTATGTTCATTATGCTAATCATCAAAATACCTATGCTTGGGAACTGAGATTTGAAGCCGGTATCCTCACAGCATGGATATGCTGACCACTATCTGCTCCCAGAACACGTGAATACAGTGAAAAAAGTTCCAGCTTGGAAAAAAGCTTGCAGGATTGTGATGGTTAACTGAACAAGCAAAGGAAAGCAAATATTGAAGACAAAATTCAGAGGAAGGCATTAAGTCAAATTGGTCCTCATCGTGCTAATTCTATAATTTGGGGCCATCATAACAGCCACATGTCTTCCATGCTCTACATCATATTATGGAAGGCTTTAAAAGCCCAGATACCCTTCTTGATGAGACCAAGTCTTAGGGTTTTTACGGGAATTCCTCTTCTTAGCATGAGACCTACAAGTTTAATCTCTGTTCCAAATGAAACTAGGTACAAGTAGGCACTCAGACCCCAGCTACCATTGGATAAGGAAGCTATAAATAAAAAAAAAAGTTTTAAAGCCACCAAAACTTTACACTCAAGACTTGGCATATGTCATAGCCACATGACCAGAAAACTTTCAACTGAAACTTTGGAAAAAAAAGAAAATATTGATTTTGCTTTAAAACAAGCACAAAAGCAACCAAGACTCACCTGGTCAGGGCAGGAGAAAAACAAAACACGCTTTACATCTGTAATACTTGTCATGGCATCATTCCATCCCTCAAGATTATCTTTGTTCCGAGGAAATCCATCAACTAAAAAATTGACCTTGTTGCTGTCGTCCATTGCCTAATAAAACAAAAGAGATAAAAAAATTATACGTGGCAGATTGGGTGTGAGTCAAGGTATTTGACTTGAAACCTCAAGGTTCTGAATTGGAAAATGGCCATGGGCTATGCCTTGGTGCTGTTTAGAGCTGTTTAGACAGGCTTTATACAATTTCCATTGCTAAGAAGCATAATTTCTCTAGCCACTTGATTCTGATTTTTTTTACATCTTTATATATACTAGATCTATCAAGATGACCCATGGATACCTATAGTTCTCTAGATTCTAGAATTAGATCTAGATATCTAGATCTAGATCTACTTCTCATCCCTTTTGCAGAGAAGAAGTAGTATAAATGTAGGCGTATAGATCTAATCTAGTTAAATATAATACTCTGGGTCATCTAGTTACGACTGGAAAAATACATATTGTTTGGATTTGCCAACAAAATACTCTATCAATCCTTCTTTAAAATGTTGGTCTCACGTAAAATTTCTGATTTTAGATTTGCAAAGTGGAATGGAATTTGAACCATGGAAGCATAGATTCTACTTCCGGTGTCATGTGCTTACAACTGTAAAAGTACAATGTTTTTTAAATTTGTCAACAAAATACTCATTAATCTTTAAAATGATAGTCCCATGTAAAAATTCAGAATTTTTCACATACTTATGCCAAATTTTATGTTTCTGTGTGGTGTGCATAGCCCAAGTATCGTGTGCACTTTTCGGGGCTAGCTCAATTTATAAAGAATACAAAATGTGTATCTGGCAAGCCCAACAGGAAAGGATGGCAAAAATCAAGGCAACAGGTAATGGAAGAGTAGACTGGAAGTTAAGAAGTGTCTTCATCTAGAAAAGATTTTTCGAAATATTTATAAGGTCGCAAATTTTACTTTCCATGAAAATACAAACATAGAGGTTTTTCACTTGTACCTTCCATGTTTAGACACATTTTTGTTCTTCGTTTCGTTGGGTTTTTGTTTTTGTTTTTTACCAAGCTGACCATCCACATGGGTACAAAAGAGAACTCATTAAAAGCAGCTGAATAGAGTCATTTTTCAAGATTTATGTTGATTTGTAATGGTTCATTTTACTTGAGAGAGAAATAATTCAGCTTCAACTTATTCTTTTCAAACTATTTCCATCACATTAATCTCTCAGCATGCATGTGAAGTGAAGGTGTAAGCTCTGGTTTTGTTTTTAGATACAATCTTTGGTGTTTGTGCCTCCTATAACTTTATTGCTGCATTTCCCCTGGAGTAACCGAATAAGAGTATGGGGTGGGTAAACACAAGATAGGCTTCTGAATATGGCATAATTGCTCCTCACTTAAAATGACCAAGGTCATAGTCAGTGAGTTGCTATTGTGCTATCATTAGAATAGGAGAGATTGCAGTGCTATTTATTTTAGAATAGGGGCAGTCATACTTTAGGTACTGAAATATTGAAGGTTTCAGTTGCTTACATTTTTAGTTTGACCAGAGGTACCTGACAATGCACATGATAAAAAGGAATCTACAATAAATGACAAATGTAAGAAGAAGAATCACTTGAAAAGATTATAAAGAGCACACATTGTGTGAAACAACCCACCATTTCCACCCCGCTCCCTCCTACAGATGGGAGACAGCAGCTCAAACTACCTCCAAAAGACGTGAACAATACATTAAGATAAAACAGAAGGATTTCAAAGAGAAACTTATACTGGATATGAGGAAAAAATGATCAGAGGTATGTCTGAAAAGCTTATCCTGCTTTCTAGTTTCACACAGGAGTACTGAGTTTAATAAATAGTGAACTACCATGGGAAAGGCAAACGTTATTAACCATATTAATGCTACTTAATAAATTACTTCTTCATTGGCAGGCTACCCTTCTTCCTGCCCTTTAAAATGTTTGGCATTATAATTCAATGAACTATCTCTAGAGCACATAGCCATAATAATAATAATAATAATAAAACATCACTTCTAATGCGCCCAATCCCATTAAAATCAACAGCTCTAGGCGCATAACAA
>JAOWAY010106308.1:0-11038 GCA_028565895.1 Goniobranchus geometricus
TCTCTCTCTCTCTCTCTCTCTCTCTCTCTCTCTCTCTCTCTCTCTCTCTCTCTCTCCCCCACACACACACACACACATAGTCTACCTCAAGAGATTCTTACATGCACCATACCCTATTTTTTCTTCCTCCCGGCTATCACACATACGCACAAAGCCAAATTATGCCCAACAACCCTGTTTCTTGGAGTAGGCCGCCAATTCCATGCACTAGGCCGCTGGAGCAAGTTAAGTGTTGCCCGTTGAATTGGCCGACATGCTAGCAAATCTGCACCTGTGCCTGCGTTAGATTGTCTTTAAAAAGCAGAGAAGGTTGACGTTACCTAGCCATGAGTAAAATACACACTGTCTCGGTAAAACTCTTGATCGGAGGAAAGATTCCATACCATTGTTATTAACAATATTTCACTTTCACTATCCTGACCGCCAGGTATCGGAAAAACGGGAGTGCCACGGCGCTTTCCGGATGGCCGGGATTGTATCAAAATCCAGAGATTCTCCCTACCAAACCGGGAGACTTGGCAGGTCTGTATAAGAGCAGGTGTTACGTAGACACTTATTGACTTCGCTCATGAAGAGCGCTAAACTACTTTCAAAAGTTCAAAGCAGGCCTGACTTGCCAAAAACTTACAGAAACGAAACAAAATACTGGATGCGCATCTCTTCCGGCGTGAGAAAAGCAGGACATTTTGGAGAAATCGATTTCGCGGGCGGGACAAATGGCTAAAAAGCAGGACTGTCCCGCGAAATGCGTGACACTTGGCAACTCTGTTTTACCATTAGTCTTTCCATCCACAATTGTTTTCTGAATACAGCTGTGCTTCCTCATATGACCATGATATCTCGCTCTGCTTCGTTCCACTGTTGCTAATAATTCTGTAGATGGAAGCTTCAGCCAGGTATTTGGCTGTTATGTTTGTCTTTTTTCCGTTCATGATATAAGGCAGAGTCTTCTGTACGTCCAATTTTCAAAAGCAGTGAGTTTCTTTTCCAGAGCTTCTGTGAGGGACCAGAGTCCACTACCATCAAAAAGAGTTGACCATACATATCATTTTGTTAGCTGAAGTGGTTTCCCAGTGCCGGTAGTATTAATGAGAAATTGATTTTCTCACAAGAAAATCTTATTTGAGCATCCAGCAACTCCAGAAACTTGTTAGTAAACGTAAGCCAATACCTACCAAGGGGAAAGTGATCCAAAATTCATGGGCATGTATCATGAATCTCAAAAAACACAACCAATTAGTAGTCTCTCCACAATCCCCGTGGAAATCTTAGCTTTGCGAGCGCCATGTCGATATATATATTAACTTACATCGTGAACATGGCCACTGAGAGTGAGAGTGTCGGTAATGGAACAATTGAGTGAGTAAGCATAAAATGACAGAGGAACGAGAACATTTTTTTTTTGTCACCGTATCATGACGCTTGAGATCTATTATCTTGAAAGCTTGGAAACAAATACCCTGGCATTTGATCAACTTTGATTAAAAAGCTGCTGTGAGAAAAATTCCATTGCCACTAAATCAGAATCCCTCCTCTACTTCGTTCGCGTTTCTAGGCGGTGAGTGTAGTATCACGCTGCAGACTTTGTCGAATAATCTGAATCCAAAACTGATATAATACATGTACCTCTTCGGATCATCTTGCTGATTTGGCTAATTGACATCCATCCTCTGGTTTCGTAAATGCTACGTTTCGTCTTATATAAACGAGAGATTTTACAGCACGGCACCCAAGTGTAGGAAACCGCGTGCTTACCGTCGGCCATACGACAACAGCCTTACTAAATGAGTGTAGAGACTGAATTTGGTTTATAACGTAAACCAAACCATGATCTAATTCATTATCAGTACATGTATTATTATTGAACCTTCGCCTATACTTATAATTTCTCAGGACCAATTTGCTCGTCATACAGTACGGTAAAATAATTGATAGATAATAACAATATCAAATCGCATTTCTAATGGCAGGTTTAACTGCGACCTACTTGATTTTTTAAAACCTCAGTCTCCTTACTTAGGTTGAAAAAGACTCCAAACGTTGTACTTCTGACCGGTGTTTTCACTGTTGAGAACATATAACTAAAACTATTCAAATTCTGGACAGCCCTCGTCTTCATAAAACTTGGTCTGCTATTGCTACGAAAGAAAGAACATGGAAACAAGCTTAAATACCAGTAATAACATTAAGGATTTTATTAGCAGCAATATAACAGATATGTTCGATGCAAATGCGTTCCTTGAAAAGATACCATACGATGGTATTATTGGCTTAGAAATTCGCAGGCTTATTGAGACTGTCTTGTCGATTGGACTCTCATACGTTCTGGCTTGTACGGGCTTGGTTGCAAACAGCCTGGCAATAGCAACCTTCGCCAAACTCGGTTATCAAGACACAACAAATATTTCAATGTCGTTCATCTGTGGGTGGGATCTTTTCAGGTGCTTTTTGGGCGCAGCCTCAAAACTGTATGCTCCATTTGAACTCATATCGCCCGTTCTCTCAAGGCAATGGTTTCAATACGGCATGGCATCTATTGGATATTTGGCAATCATGGCTGGCTACGTTTCCACTGTACTCACAGCTTTTGTAGCCGTGGAGAGATGCCTGTGTGTTACACTGCCCCTCAAAGTGAAGTCTCTGTTGACGCCCCGAGCCGTCCTTGTGAATAACATGCTGTTGTCTCTCACCGTAGTTACATCGTTTGTGCCCAGCTACCTGTGTATACGTATCGGCTTCTTTCAAAGTCCGGAATTCAATGTAACGCTTCCTGTCATGGTGTATTCCACATATTGTCAACAGTTCAAATGGCCTGCCGTTTATATGACTATCATTACTACCACATGGCTGTGGGCTTCTGTCGTCGTCATTGGTATTTGCACAGCGCTCATATCCTTTCAACTTCGAAGATCGTCCGAATTCAAGGCCAAGATCGCTTCCAGTATGATCCACAGAGCAAGTGCACCCAAGCAGATTTCAGGAAGAGATAAGCAAATCACCAAAATGTTACTGGTCATCGTAGCTCTCAATCTTTGCACGAGCCTTCCAAGAATCGTTCTCATGTTGTGCAGGTTCATCTTTCCAGAGTTTGACGTCAACGGAACAGAGACAAATGCACATGTTGTCATTATCAGCATAGTGACTACCTTTGAGTTTCTGAACTACAATACTAGTCTTTTAGTGTTTTATCGTATGAGTTCGCAATTCAAGGCAAAGTTTAAAGCCATGTTTTGCCACTGCTTTTAATGGTGTCTCTATACTATTTCTCTATCACACAAAAAGGCCAAAAATGCTAGCAAATTCACTTGTGATCTGTATTCAATAATAAGGTCAGCATTTAGCAAAAAACTGTCTCGAGATCTAGGCATTTGCGAAGCACTTTACTTTCATTACAAATATAGAACATCAAATGATCACAAATCATTGTCTCTGAGTGGCTTTTCTGGGCCTCTGTTTCGCAGAAGGTTTAAAAGAAAACAGCAACTGAAAATAGAAATTTAAGAAAACACCTACAAAGACAAAAACTTCCAGTCTGTGCAATCGAATTCCGTGTGAACGAGCCTGGGTCTAGAATGTTTGATTTTCCCAATTGTGACTTTGTCCAAATATGACAATACGTTTATTTCCCTAGGACAGGATTTGTATATTCGGTTTCCAAATTTATTTCTTCGTCAAGCCAGGTTCAGTATATTTCTTTAGAATACTGGCTTTCCAAACATTACCCTCATTACCTGCATTACCCATGGCCTATGTCCAGAATGTTAGTTGTCCAAATATTACCCTCTTTAACTTTACCTGCATTACCTTCGGCCTGTGTCCACAATGTTTGGTCTTTTTAATTTTAATTAATATATCGTCCTCTGTCCAGACAGAAACTGTTGGTTTTCAAAATATTACACGTGAACGAATTACCTACTGCCTGCCCCCAGAATATTTGCCTTTCAACAAATTACATAGTAAAATTCCTCCAAGTCCAAGTTCAGAATGTTTGGCTTTCCAAATCAGTTACTTTCTCTTTGCCCTCGGCCAGACCCTTATTGTTTGGCCTTCCAAATATCAGATAATTTTTTTCTTCAGAATATTAAGTTTTCCTAATCAATTACGTCCTCCATCTTTTCAAATTAATCAACTTTTCCAGCCACATCCAGAATGTTTGACTCTCCAAATAGTATATATCTTATGTAGACCTGAGCACTTCACGTATTCGCAGTTTGATAACAATATACCAAGAGCCAAATTAAAATGGCCAGCAATGAAACCGGTATAACTTATTAACAACACTTATTCTGTCTGAATACCCTGTATATCGTTGCAAAGCCAGAAGAATTTCGAACCAGATGTGCAACTCTATATTTGCACTGCCCTACCCTATTTACAAGTTATGGGAGTTTTGAAAAAATATGATGTGAAAAATGGGGACCTCAAAAATATACCTACAGTTACAAGTTAATATTTTGGGAGAGGGAGGAGGGGGAGGAAGAGGAGAAGATGATAATGAAGATGATGATGATGCAAAGTAATATGGACAATCATATGGCTCGTGTAAAGCCCTTGTGTAAATACTCTTATGACTTAAATAAATATTGTGGTAACGTTTATGTGGCTAATGTAAATCAGCTGTGTACATGTAAACCTTGGGCAAACTATTTCTGTGAACGTTATTATGGCTTATACATTCTCTGATGGCTAACTACATTTTTTTATCCACAACACCTTTGACAATCATAGTTGGCAGATGAATTTGAAATACTTTCAAGGTTGCACGAATGGTTTTGGTTTTGTATTCAAAAGGTTTCTGAATTTACTGAAAAACTCTTGTCTGTTCCATCACACTTTTGCTCGACCTCCATTCTCAATTCAACTTCCTTCAGGGTGGAAATAGCGTAGTATCGATTCTTGTTAATATAAAAAAAAGTGCAAATAAATCAAAACAATGTTACTGGACTGACTTTGAAGATATGTTTATGCCTCCATTCTCAACTCATCTTCCTTCGAGGAGAAAAAAAGCAAAGTATCAATGCTGGTATATATATGCATGTATGTATCATATATATATATATACATATATATATACATGTATATATATCGATCTGATGGCTTAGTGGTAGACCGTCCACCTTGGAAGCAGGAAGTCGCGGGTTCAATCCCCGGCCGAGTCATACCTAAGACTTAAAAATTTGCATTTTAGTAACTGCCTCGCTTGGGGCTCAGCATTATGAGAACAGTACTAAGACTGGTTGGCCCGGTGTCAGTATACTGTGACTGGGTGAGTCATTTGAGTGGTAGTATACCTTATGGCTCATGTGTGGCAGCACAGAAACATGTCAAAACAGCACCATCGCTGATAAAACCTATGATGTTGAAAGGTGACATTAAACCCACAAAATAACAAATAACAAAAAAAAATTTTTATATTCATAATATATACATATATATTCATCAGCCTCATTGTTTTTCTATGAATGCACGGGTTCCCCGTTCCAAGTGAGTTATTATTTATAATATCTGCGCATTCCATACAGAACACCCTACTTGAACTAGTGAACAACCCCAACGCATGTATATATGTGCAAACTATCTCTTGTTTGTGCGCCATTTAAAAGACTTTTGCTGAGGCAAAAACGGCTTATCTTAGTTGTGCCTGAATATCCCTAGAAATGGACATTAATCCTTTCTCTAGAATGCTCCGTATATTGTTGAATGCCCTATCAGCATTGACTTGGGTTGTGCTTCAAAACTCACACATTTTGAACTAATTTGTAACATAATAAATTTATTGTTGAATGTTATTCCCTGTCATATTTTAAATAAATATCATTTTTGTCTCCAGTCAACAATTTTATTAGTTTTGTCTTTACGTTGTATAGTGATTTAAACCTGTATATATGGGAATTTTTTCATGAGGTTGACGTGTTAAATTTTAAAAAAATTCTTTCAATAATAAATTCTTTGTTAACATTTTCTTTTTTAAAAAGGTGCCAGTCAATAGGTAGGGTCTTTGTGGGAGACTGAAGCGAGCTTATCATGATGCACAGTCGAAATATCAAAAATGTCATCATGACTTAATTCTACTACATGACAACATTCATTAAACATTACATTTACCTTTTAACAGGACTGGTCAATTGAGAAAGAAATTAGCTTTCAAAATCCCTTCACTCAGCCCACTGATACTAATGCAAAACGCTTAATCCAATCAAAACATCCAGACCCTGAGCAATTTCATTAGCCAGCATTAACCAAGGGCTTAGGCCCTATCAATTACATGTTGAGAACAAGAAGCCTATCTGCTGTAATTCAAATATGTAGATCACTTCATCGCCGACATGCAACGCCCTCTACCATGGCGACTGGGAGGATTCACAACCCCATTATAACCTATGTCCAGGTAAATTGGACAAAGCTCTGTAGTCTCCAGGCGCATCTGTGTTCCCACACACATAATAAGCATACATGATAAACACATAGGAATTACAGTGTTTTATGGGCGCTGTCATAAAATTTCAGTGCTAGCATTTTTGCGAAATCTTTATGGCTTAGACTTCATAATTTTATTTGTACTCTATTATGATAGCCATGAGTAGAGATTAGGATTCAAGCATGATTAAGGCCGGGAGAGCCTGCTTGAGTGCATGTAGTTAACAATTGATTTATAGCACAGAGTCGGTAAGAGTAAGCTTGCTTGCCTGAGTTGAGAGTGTTTTTGAGGACAGCCATGCTTATGTAAAGTGTTGACTGTGCCAAATGAATATATATATGCATTATTTGAACTGGACAATAAGCATTCACATGCACCAACATTTAAAAATAAAAACACATACCATTTGGCAAATCAAACAATGCTTGACATGACTGTGATCAAAATCAATTTGAGTTTGATATAAAATTAAATGTATTCATCCCAACAAAACAAGCAAGTATTAAAATTCTATTCACTGAATATTCAAAACTACTAAACAACCTTTTTACAAAGCAGTGACAATGACCTTTTCCTGATATATATATATGTAATAATGATGACATTTTTCCTAATATTTCACACGATATGAAGATATCTATAAGAAAAAAACCGCAAAAGAAACAATATAGGACAGCGATCACCAAATACGCGAAAAAATGCATAAACGATCAGTTCATGAAAAGAAATATATGGCTAAAAAAACGCAACTGTGAACAAATTGTTTACTTGTTGTCTTTTTAGCCCTAGATACTCAAATAAGGTGATCTCAGCATACATGCATAAAGTACGAAAGATAAATTAAATGTAGAGAACAGAACAAACTTTTTTTCAGAAAAAAATAAAGATCCCAGAAAGGAAAAGAGACATTTGAAATTAACAAAATAATGGCATTATAGATACATATTAAAACAACAATTTGACTAAATTGAAGGATGACTACAGCAATAGCCATTGAACCCCAAAACTACCATGATAACCATCCAGGATTTGTGAAGACATGCCAAGTGATCCTGATCTCATTGCTTAAAGCATGTAACAAATAGAATGGATATTCCTCCTTACCTCTACCAACAAAACCCCCAAATTCTTTTTCTTCTTTTTTTTTTTTGTCAGACAAAAAGACAGTGACAAAAGATAAAGGACAGATGTGAGCAGCTCTCCATCCCAGTATGTATGGCATGTATGGGGAAATCTAGCATTGGGCCTCATCTACCTTTTCTCACCTTGGCATTAGTGAAAAAAGAACCATCAAATTGAAAAACATCATGACTAATAAATGTAATACAAATAGTGGAGTATAACAGAATTTGGACAAGAAAGAGTCTAAAGAAAATGAAAGGTTTTATCTCAGAAAAAGTGAAACAAATATGTTGAAATAAAAAGCAAACCTAACAAGCTTATTAAGTCAGTTGATCAAAATTATTCTTAAAAAAAAAAAAAAGATGTTCAATGATGTTAGGAATAACCAATGTTTATGGACTTGCATCAAAAGTAGAAGTGAGGAGCAAACAAGAATTCCAGATTTTAATGTTGATGGAGCTACAATCCAAGACTCCAATGAGAAAACTAAGCTAATGTAAGTTGGAGCACTAAACAATCAATATTTTCTCATTTTCTACCTGAGATATAACACCATGTAAGACAAAATGGAAAATTTCCTTGAATTAAAGCAATAAAAGTCAATAAGTCATGGGCACTCCCTGACTATCACCGTTTTGCAAGTGGCTATCTTATAAACCTAAGAGAACCATACAAACTTTTACAGTACAGTTTTTGTTACTCAACAAAAATCTTTCACACATCCATAAATTAAATTTAAAATTAAGATCATGTAGTTTGAAGTGGCATTTTAATTGCTAGGAATTTTCTTTTTACATAAATTTTCAAATATTGTCAAGTTTTCTGACCTTAAAAGAATGAAAATGAAAATTCTGGTTGTCACTCTTTCTGATTGAAGGATAAAGGAATATGTTCATTGATTGTCAATGAAATGCCTTGTTTCTGTTTGTAAAACTGTAACAATAACAGTTACACAAAAATAAAGTTGAAAAAATATATAAAAAAATTCCATTGATGGCAGCCATGACATGCACTCTTGATTGAAGAGTTATAGAAAACTTTTTCTATATAAATCGGCCCCTGAAAAACATGCCCTAGTCTGGCTTACATTATTTTGAACAGAAACTTTTCTTTCTAATTTGACAAAATTGATTTCATTTCCTCATGGACCTCCTGCTTAATGCATTACGATTTCTGTTCTCTGATTCAACCATACATCTAGCTTTTATAAGGCATTGATCAAGATGTACATGTACCTGCCAGACAGATAGGTGTCTTTCTGTCCACGCTGACAAAGCAAACAATGATCACTGTTCAGCTGAGTAGACTGTTAACAAGACAAGACCCTATACGCCACAGACCTGACAGATGGAAAGGCGCCTTTGTATCCACCTGGCAAAAGTAATTATCACTATCTAGCTGGGTAGGCCATCAACAAATGACATGGCTCTCCTCGCCACGCAGCAAGGCGTAATGTTGCAGAGATATGGCAACAGGGAAAACAAGGAGTTTACACCAACATGTGCCCTGAGTCTTTTTTTGCTCAATGAATGTTAAGAAACATCTGAGTCAGTTAAATCAATGATATGCATCTCACAAATGTGGTCACAGTAAATTAGGAGGCTTTTCTTGATTCGTTGTGTTTGGTCAGTTTTGAGTGACTGTGCTTTGGCTCCTTGCCCCTTTAACCCACAAAACTACACATTCTTTGTTTGCAGGTCGGGATCTATTGCATGATTGACAGGTTTGGTAAGAAACAAGAGTTAATTTGATTTGATCATGTAAATAGCCCTTTGTTCTTAAATGAGAGAGAGAGTGGGACTCTCAAGTAAATATAAAGATTTCTGTCCCTTGTAGTCCATTCAAGAGCTTTCCTTTTGTCTTCACATTTCATTACTATTCTTATACACAAGTGAACATCCTTTCAATAAGACCATCAAAGTGTCTTTCTTGCTAGTCAGTCTGGGGAGATAAAAGCTTTGATTTCCCTCTGTAGACTTCTCCTTGAGTGTCATCATTGGTATGTGAGAAAAGGGTGGCAGATTTGTAAAGAGTGATGTCAATCTAGAGATGATGCCCTCGGATTGGAAATCAGATTGGAACCCAAAAAAGTGAGATTGCATCCTGATGGGGTCAGACACCATTGATAAAGAGTGACATCTGGAGCTTGTATCTTTGATTTCGATGAATGATGACAACTTGTGCTTGTGTATCATTTTTAGAACCAAATACACAAACAACCAAGAAAACCAACAAGATGATGAAAAACAAAATAACCAAATATAACAAAGACAATGCTAATAGCACATTTATCAGGAATTGTATTAAGTGTAACTTAATCTTTTACTGTTGTCAAATGCATCTTTGAATGTAGCATATTATCACCAAACCTATGATCACAAAGCCCAGAGGAGGCAGTACCATTGCAGATAGGGTGCGGCTGACCATTAACCCCACCAGGCAAACTCTTACATGGCGCAATCTGTTTCTCATCCAGGTGAAAATGTACTTGGGGTAAAGGAGTAAGAGGGTTTAAGATAAAAAAGTCTTGGCTAATTCTCCACAAACACATAAGCTATAACTCGTTTCTGCTCTCTCTGGCTTAACAAAGAGACTAAATCTTATATTGTGGTGTATATCGAGATCAAGACTCGTAGATTTATTATTATCTCCCTTACAATATTTGTGTGATCTCATTAAGGTGCCAGACACTATTAACATATTATGTGCTCCACGTATACTGTCCAAACCATGTACTTTAGTGGTTCCTCATCATATGTCTACAATTGTCCTTATGAGATATTCAATGTCTAATTGTCCATTATTATTGGTAACTTGCATGCTGATGTCTGTTCATGGTGTCACTCAAGTATACGTCGTTCCTACACTGTATTTGTCAGCGTATGCAATGGAAGATAATTCGTTCCTTGATTTTCAATAAATTGACTCCTCTTTTTCTCTCACACACTCCAAGACTCGATGTTAGTCATTGGTGCTAACGCTTGCGTATTTGTGTGAGGATTGAGAATCCTGTGCCTGTCTACTCTAAGCTACAACATCTTAAAAATCTGATCTAGATTAAGACATACCATGAGTTTATACTTCAAGACATAAATGATGTCTAACCTAGTGTGGACTTTGCAGAAGAAGAACCTTATGAAAAGGTTAAAACAACCACACAAGCCTGGCCAAGGAAGTTCAAATACCTTGACTGGTACAAGTTTATTGCACCCTTTGGTACATTTAAGCACTGAGAGCTTTATATACAACTTAAACAAGCACTGTACAAATTTTCTTATATTTATCTTATCTTTAAAATACTTTATCATAGGCTATATTCTTATGATCCAAATGAAAAAAGATCTCCAGCTGAAGGCAAAGGAGGCAGTCCACCAGTCACGTCTGGTAGCAGGGTGAGATCTGGAAGGTTCTGTATGTGAGACAACAACTCTTGACGTACGTTGGTGACTTTGTTCAATTTCTCCTTGTAATCCTTTGAAAAAAAAACATCAAACAATT
>JAOWAY010106419.1:0-11036 GCA_028565895.1 Goniobranchus geometricus
ATAATAATAACAAAAGAAGAAGAACAACAACAACAATAATAATAATAATTATAATAATTATAATAATTATAATTATAATTATAATAATATGCTTTAAGTCTGGACATCACGTGGTCAAGCCTATGGCCAAAATATGCATGACGTGACCTTTGCATTCTGACCGATCTGCCGGTGTTGTCCCCCTTAATCTGCAATGATAACAGACGTGATTACAGTACCCTGAAGTCATTTTGTGGTACAGTCTATCGTGGAAAACGTGTCCCTGAACGTGCAGGGTGGTCGGCCTTCGATAGGCATACGCCAGGCTAAGGATACAGTAGTAATCCGCTCTTATAGCACTTTTCGCTAACAAGATCGAACGTCACATTCAACAAGGTAATTAACCTCGACTGTAGTATAGTAATTCAGATTCGTATATTGGGTGCAGGGATAGTAAGTCAGTTGTGCTCATTCAAAAGGTAATAATCACGAACACTATCCTGCATTCTTTTGTGAACTAATTAAGTGTCCTGGGATGTGCATTATGTCAGGTAGGGCATAATATGTTTTAGAGACGAGTGTATATTTGTTGGTTGTTGTTGTTTTTGTTGTTTTTTGTCTATGGGACTTTTAAAATATCGTCGACATTTTCTCTTTTTACGGTTTCGTTCATTTTTAGCCGTGCCCCTACCCTTCACCACCATCACCCTCCCCGCAGTTGCCGCCTTAATGTGAGAAACTTAAAATTAACTCACTCTTTTCACCGATTCCCATTAGCCAGTACGCCGAATTTACTTAGTCAGAGTTAATTGTTAATCAGTCTGAATAAAAGCAACGGACAAACAACAACAAAAAGTACCCCCGAACAACAACAACAAAACAAAACATAACTCAAAAACAACCGTACACTTACATCCTTTGAGTTTTGTGCGATTGGAGGTTGTAAAAGGATTCAACCTCCCCAGCTAGATGCAATCCTCTTCAACCAAAACTTATTAATTTAAGAGGATTAGAAACCGAAAGAAAAAAAAAAACTAAAGGAAAACGAGGATGAAACCGAGGCTCAGCTAAGAAATGGTTTTATAAAATTAAATTTCTTTTCTTTCTATGGAACTTTTAAAACGTGTTTTTGTTCTTTTTGTTGTTGTTTTGTTTTGTTTTTGTTTTGTCCTTGTTGTGTTGTTGCTGTTGTTGCTGTTGTGAAACTTTTTGGGGGTCTGTTTTTCACTATACTACTATGAAGTTTGGGATTTTTTATTAGTCGCCACCAGACTTTGATATACAAATCTATATCTATTTACAATCAAGCCGAGACCTAGAATGTAGATCTAGACAATGTCCATAGTAAATGATCGGATACCGAAGGAAATATAACTGTAGAACTATTTCTGGATCATCGGGCAAAATGGCGAGGTTTCAAAAACGCAAGACTTTCGCCATGTCCAAATATTCTGTTCGATTCTTCTGCATGAAACGTGACCTAGTTTTAGAACGAATCACATTCACTTCGAAAATACAAAGCACATGAGTCATTTGGTATGAACTGAAGAATTTCGAGGCGTGTGAAATATTCTAACGTCGAATTAAGAATTGGTCTAAATGTGAATGCGTGTTCCATTAAAAGTTAAAACAAACAACAAAACAAAAAAAAAAACAACAAAAAACAAACAAACAAAAACAAAAAACCCACAACAACAGGAAAGTGAAATAGGGATCATTTTGAATCCTGATCAAAGAATCTACACATCTTATTCACGTGGTCCTTCTCATAAACACCAGTGATCTAATACACCCATCGACCAAATTATATGCTTTTACTAGATTATCTAAATTCCAGGTTCCATTGACCTATTGTTATTACTTCCTTACTTAATGCCGGCCGCTTCCTAATCATCGGACTGGGACACCTCGACTGCTGCTCGGATACTTCGAACGAATGTCTTCCATTGGGCTCGGTCCTGTGCCATTGATCTCATCCTTATGGTGTTCAAGGCGTTTGATATCTCTATTGATAGCTGTGTGTATGCTGGTTGAAGGTCTTCCTCTGTGCTTGTTGTGTCCAGATGGTGTGAAAAAGACTGCATAGCTCTATTAGCGTCTTCCCTAACTGCGATCAACGAGCCAACTTTCTTGGTGGATTTCCAGTCTTCATCGTCTTTCGATAGTGTTGTTATGTTTGTTTTCTCTACGTTTACAAGGAAGTGGTATTTTATATTATTTCTTGAATTTCACCGACATCTATGTGAGATAAGGTTATATGAAATCGATGTCGTCCGCGTTTGCAATTTCTGAAGCTAGGGACGCCTAGTGCAGGGAAATAGGGATGGGCAGGGATTTCCTTACTTCTTTCGGGGCATGTTCCATGTATACGACTAAGAGGACAGGACTAAGACTATCCCCTTGGGGTGTGCCTTTATTGCTAAGGAAAGTGGTCTGCTTGGTAGCTCCACAAATTTTCGTTCAGGTATCGCTCAGTAGGAAGCGTATTAATCTCATTTCGTCCTCTATGGTTATGGTATTCATGATTGTCAGTAGAGCGTGGCGGTCAATGGTGTTAAATGCTGCTGACATATCTATTCCAGTGATGGTGATGCTTACTTTCTCGGACAGGGTTTTTGCAGCCAGCCATCGGTGTGTCCAAACGACGTCTGCCGTGCTTCTTCCAACCACAAAGCCACTTGACAGGATGATAGGTAGCTTTCGATTAATGGCTTTATTCTATTTAGGGTTATCATTGATAAGGTTTTCCTGATTGTGTTCAATAATGTGATGGGTCTGAGGTTCTGAAGGGGACCTTGCTGTTTGCCTGGTTTTTGGATTGGTATTAGCACCCCCGTATTAATAATAAGCGGTTGGTGGTTTATGAAAGTGCGATTGAAAATGTCGGCTATATGTTAATCTAGAGATGGTGGTCCGTATATCAGAAGTTCTCCGCATATCTGGTACTCCCCAGGCGCTCTGTTGTTACATAGGCTGTTGAATCCTATCCTTACCTCCTGTGATGTAAAAGGTTTAGATAGGGGCGGGGTGTATCTTCAAAGGTTCTCATATGTGGTAAATTATAGTCCAAAAATTTTCGTTTGAAGTGGTTGGAGAAGATAGATAATATTTCATCTGGATCGAATGCTTGTTTTCCGTTGCTGTCTTCTATTTAGGGGTTTTCAAATGACCTTTTATTGAGAATTTTAACGGCTTTGAGCATTGCCTGGTCGTTATTTGAATTGTTGATGTTTTCTACATATGTATCTTTTTCTTTGTTTCTTAACTCGATCTTACTCTTATTTGATGTAGAATTTTATTTCTTTCTTGTCATAACTTGCGTTTTTCCTCTTCGTCCTGTGAGTTGTGTCTTCTTATTCTGAGCTCTTTTTGTTTTGTTGACAATCCAGTTATGACATCGTCTGGAGTTCGGCGTGTTTGTTTGTTCGCTACGACGCCTGCATTTTGTTCGGCTGCTGATCTTATGACCTCCTGAGTACTTTTCCATAGCACGTCTGGTGCTGTATTTTGACACTCCCTGCGTTGTGAGATCAATATGTCCAGATCTTGGCGGTATTTCTTCCGGCAGTCTGAGTTGTTCACAATTTTGGCAATACTTAATTTTGGCGTGCAGTTGTTTGTACTTTTCCTGCACCATATCTTGTGGGAATCGAGCTTAAAGTTTGTTTTTACCAGTTTGTGGTCTTTTGTTAGAACGGTTCCGCCGTATGATCTTGCGTTTATAATGAGATGTTTATGTCTTTGTTGGCAGATAATGAAGTCAATTTGATTGAATATATTAAGGAGACTGCCTGTTCTTTTATCTCTAAGTTGTCCTGTCCAAGTGGTGATATGCCTCGATAGATGATTGAAGGCACTATTTGTGATAAATAGTTTGTTGCTTTCACAGAATTCGATTAATTTCTCGCCATATGAGTTTCTTACGCCGTTTGAGTGGCTACCAATACATGTGCCTCCTTCTTTCCTTTTTCCTATCTTGGCATTGAAGTCTTTTGCTAATATCAGCATCGTTTTATTACCGATTTCCTTGATAGTTTTCTTTAAGTCTTTATAAACGGTTGTAGATCTTCGGGGTGTTGTTTTGCTTTTTCGCTCGTAGGGACGTAGGTGTTAAGGATTGAAACAAGGGAGGTCTTACCTTGTGCCTTTTCTGAATAGAACTGGGCAACAGATGCTCTCTCGGATACCTTCCAAGCTTTATACAACAATGCATTCCATTTTTTGTTTATGATGAATCCACATCCATAGTATGGTGAATCACTCCAGAAACACAGAAATCTGAATCCGCGCTGGTTGTTGTCGGCGCCATTTTTATCTTAGTCTCCTGTACACACAGCACACCTATCTTGTAGCTCTCACAATCGTTCAAATATTGGTCTTTTCTTATGTTACTGCTCAGTGATCTTACTTTGAACGTTGCTATATTCAGGCTAGGTCCTGAATCCATTCGATCGGAGACATTCGAGAAGCTAAAGACAAATTTCACTGAGCCGGAGCTCAGTGCCAACAGGTGTCAGCCATGAACTGTTTCATGTAAAAGCAACACCAATTACAAGCACTCCAACTATTATAGAAAGATGCTCGTACATTGAAAAACAAAAAGGTGGAAGAGCTTAGTTCAGGCTCCTTGTTTGGACGAAAATATCTATCTTCATGGAGTAATAGTATGGAATTTTGTGGGATAAGAAAGCATTTGGTGCAGCTTTAGAAGGTAGCGTTCCTATCTTGGCATTGGTAGTGGTCCAGAGGAAGGCTGTCTATCACATCCTCTCGAAAAAAAATGTACCGTGAGCATGGGTGTATATGAAATTATTCAGTTCATATGAATCGGAAATGTTTTCAATCGTCGTAGGTTGCATGAAGGACAGACCATCCTTTTTGAGAATATTCTTCCTGTTCCTGCATTATCTTCGCATTTTTGCCAGTATGTTTTGTGGACGCTCCATACAGCTGTGTATGCTTTAACATTTGCGAAGCTACTCTGATAAGATGAGTGTGTCAAATAAATATGACCTTATTCAGGAATTACTTTCTCAACTTCAAAGCATTTAATTTAAAAAGAAATCTGCATTAGAGTGAGAATATGTTTAAACATGTGTCTTTACAGATGGTGTTCTCCTTTCTTAACCATATCTTCAAAAATCTCCCATTTGCTCCTGGCTGTTGCGATATACATTGTCCATTATCAATCGGGATGGATAGGTCAATGGTGTAAGCAAAGTATTTTTTAAACAATTCATTACAGCATTGACTATTCATTTCAGAGTGGTAATCTCTGTTGTCTCTGGCCTTTTCTCATAATATAACCTCTGCATTGAGCATCGGTCCAATTCCTACTACTTTCTGAATGAGGAATAATCAATGTGTAACCTTTGCTAGAAGGTGCATGTCGTTTCATCCTCCCATATTGTTGACAGCTACTCCCGTCCTTTTGTATGATGGGAATTGATCCACCTTTCGTATATATAATAGCAAAGCCCTCTCTTTGTTTTTCTCTTAATTCGCGTAAATATTTGCTTCATGATGCAACAAAATGAGTCTTTTCACAATAAAAGTTCTTTGTTTTTTCACCAGTTGTCTTTCTCAACGAAAAGCCAATGGACCGCAATATCTTCCACGGAGTAGTTATTGATATTTCTGTCTTCAGTTTTAATATTTAGCCGTAACTTCGGCTTCTTGAGGGTCACCAGCTGTTGCTTGTTACATATTTCCAAAAATGCCCGAAGGATAACATCTTTATCGGTATCAATGTGTACAGTCTTCCTGAAGTTTGAATTGTTTTACAGTTTGGTGGTATTATGTCATTAATACCCTTAGTCCACGAGGAAATGATCGTCTTGATAGTCCCACACCATGCTGAGTTCTTTTGGCTGGATTGGATAGGCTCTGGAAAAGTTTTCCCTTCTCTACCTCCAATGAAAAATACTTGAATAGATCCCTTGTGATCTTTGGTAGGGTTGTAAGCTTGACCGCACTATGAAGTAAAAACAAAATTTTTATTCCATTTCATATAAATGTTATAGATTTAAGCACACCGTCATTGTAAAATATATCAAAGGTGGAATGATCTATGAAACTTCGACATGCACCCGTGAACACCAAAAAGATCCTACGGTCATGTATACATTATTTTCAGTAAGACATTCAAAATACTGGTCAATGAAGATATAAAGATAACAGAAGTGGAATAGGTAATTTTTTGTTTATTTCAGAGACAGAAAATCAGCATAATATAGAGAATATATCAACTTTACAACTTAATTTCAAAACGGAGCCTATTTAAATGTATAAGATGTGTCCCTTTAAAGGTGGGCAACAGTTTCGGAAGATACTTTATTAGTTGTGTTGACGAGCCTATCGAAATAAAAGAAAAGTTAAACGTGCCTCCAAAAAGGGCTCTCTATGTGACGACATATTATATCATTACAAAATCGATAAAGCAAAGCTAGGCCCTGTTCTCACGGAAATTTGGAATTGACCACCGCAACTAGAAAAAAAAGTCGATAAAAGAAACCATCTGGAGGTCGTTTACCAATTTGAAGAGCGAGCTCTGGTACCGTCGAAAACAAATCAGGAGTGAGAATTGACATTGACTAGTCATGAAAATATTGCAACAGTGATACCATCAGTGTTCAACTTCCCCCAAAAGATATGTCGCCGGAGTGTTGAATAAAGAAAGACAAGTTATTAACTACGTACCATTTAAGCTGATTTCCATATCAAACCGTACACATTGCAATCTCACCAAAGCTTATCAATGGAAATGCGAAAGACTGTCTCGCCATGTGCCTTTGGTATTGGAGAAGACGCTGTGTGGTACAATCATAAGGCATGTTTTTGGATACATAGTATGTCAATGCATGGCCCCGAGAAATTTCTTTAGAACCAATAATTTAACAAAACAAGTGTTTCCAGCGGGATGGCGCTCCCCCACAGGCTGGCTTCGCATACAACGTTGCATTGGCTTTGATGACTGGATCAACCGCCGTCGAGCCCCACAAATGTGCACCGCAAAATCCTGACCTCAACCAAGAAGACTTTCATTTGTGGGGCTTCCTCAAATGATCAGCAGATGTAGGATACTATTTCTTCTTTTCTTTCTTTCTTTTCCTGTCCCTTAGTCCGGAGACCATGGGAGCGGCATTGAAGACTTAGCAACCAGCTCTCTCCACTCTTGTCTGTTTTCGGCCCTCCTCAGTGTGCAGTTTAATGACAGGCCAGTCCATTCACTGATGTTGTTCTCCCATCTCTTTTTCTGCCTTCCTCTTTACCTTTCTTAGGTAGTCTAATGATTAGGGATTGTGTCCATGCTTTAGGCCATTTACCTGTCTGCCAGATCCTATTGCAGATGGTCATTAAAGCTATTACCAAGTCCTCTCCTCCTGTCTGAATTGATTCTGCTGGGATGTTGTCCACGCCTGCTTATTTCCCCCTTTTGAATGATTTTATTGCTGATTCCACTTCTTTGCGGAGGATGGGGTAGTTGTCATTGTTCGTTGCCAGGGGTGTAAATAGGATATCTGGGTCCCATGTAGCCTGGTGGTTGTACAACTCTGAGCAGTATTCTGTCCAGCGTTGGAGAACGTCTTTCTCCTCTCTTAAACATTTGCCATTTTTATCTTGGATGCTTGTTGTTCTCCCTTGTTCATCCAGGTGTTGGGTACAGATTTTTAATTCCCTTAAAGAGCTCAGAATCACAAAATCTTGTCATACAAATGTCATTCCACGAGGGCAGGGTGTGAATATGATAGACAGTTTATGCGTGCATCTCCGAGAATGCATTAGACGAAATTGGCGACACATTGAAGATTTCATGATAGAATGTCATTAATAATAATAATAATAATAATGGACATTTTTATAGCGCCTATTCTCTAATAAAATACAAGCTCTAGGCGCTTTAATTATGTCGACTTAATACTAACTTTCGATTCAGATTTACCTGAGTAACTTTTTTAAGGTTTTGTGTCAACAATTTCACTTGAGATACAATTACCAGCAAACAGATAGACCCCATTCATCATAATATAACATAGACAAAATAACAATATACTGACGTCCATTTAAAACGCAACTCTCAAGCTGCCATTTTTAGAGCCAACAATGAAAGATAACGTTAATATTTATTTTGTATGAGAAAACAGTTCACCACGCCGATCCTTGTGATTCGCTTTTATTCATTTCTTATGCATGCTAACCTCACGTGGTACATGTTGTCCGCATGTTGTCAAAATCTTTTTTAAGCTAAATCTTAATAGTGTGCTCATTTTCAAGGAGTATAAATACTGTGCTACTGAAGAATTCACGGCTTTTAAGCCTAGTTCCATCTTGCATCGACGGAGCATAGAAATGAGGTAAAGGGTCATTGCCGATTATCAGCTTGCAATAGTCGCTGCAAATTCATTTAACTTGCATAAAACCATGGTATATCGCCTTCAACAAAGTTTGCAATTATTGGCCAAGACCCTGGCAGCCATCAGACTCTCTCATTGTCAGACAAGGACAAAATGATTGTTCGCTCGCATTGCATAGATCCTTTTAAAACAGCAACTGAAATATCATGACCTGCACGTTATGGGCAAAGCAGGCTCGTAAGCAAGCAGAGTCATGAAAGCTGCACGCCTAATGTGCTAGTAACCATACGCAAGACTTATGCTTGCACTGCGACATGATAACAGCTGGCTTCTGTGGGCTCAAATGCGAAGGAATTGGCACCATCGACAGTGGGATACACCGCTTTTCAGCAATGAAGTTCAAATCTGTTGCGACAAGGCCGATGGCAAAGGACATCAATGATGTTGTTTTGAAGGATATGCGGCAGGTATGTTCGGGATCCTGTCTTCTCTCATAATCGAGCTTGTCGACGTAATCGAGGGCTAACTGTCCGGGATTACATTGAAACAGTGCTTCAACGCTTTAATTTTACGAAGGCATGGTGGCAGTACACTTCACTAAGACCTGAAAACAATGTCAGAATGATGCAAAGATCAAGTTTTAGTTGAGATCTAAATTCCATGGAGCATCTCCTGGACACTCTTAAAAGGTAAGTGCCAAATGTTTTACCAAGATCGAGGAATGCCACCGACCTCTCTTAGGCAAAAGAAATTGCTGGAATGACGTCCCATCTCGTTTTAGGAGATCTCTCGTTAGCACAATGTCACGAAGACGTCATCAGGTCATTGCACAAAACGGCGGTCATGCCCGTTATAAAGGTGATTGCTTTCGTTACTTTTCAAACCATTTTAACTACTCTCGTATTTTTGCACTCTAATTATAAAAGCCATAATTGAATTTGAAACATTATCTTAAAACATTAATGAAAGTAATTAGACCTTAAACGTTACCTGGGATTTGTGTAAGTACAATTTGAAAAAAGAATCTCAACCAAATACGCAAAGAGAGTTATGTTTTCAATAGACGTCATTCAGTACTTTTACTTATTAATTTCTTAAGAATTTACCTCCACATTGATGGTCAATTTTAGCCCGGGGAACATCACAGCACCTAAACCTCCATTGTTATGGATGCATGGCTGTACAGGAAGATTGTTGTTGTTGCTGCTAGTGGTGGTGGTGTTATTGTTATTGTTGTTGTTATTGGTGTTGCTGATATTTATGCTGGGTTTTTGATTATTTGGCACCTGGCTTGACATTGGAACTGTAGGGCCAAGCGTGAAATTTGGTTTTGCTGTAGACCTTGGCATTGAAGAAGTTTTGGATCTTGACGAGGGTTTAGGTCTCGATGAGGGTTTAGGTCCCGATGAGGGTTTTGGTCTCGATGAGGGTTTGGGCCTCGATGAGGGTTTTGGTCTTGATGAGGGTTTGGGCCTCGATGAGGGTTTGGGTCTCGATGAGGGCTTGGGTCTTGAAGATGGTTTGGGTCTTGACGAAGGTTTAAGTGTAGATGATGGTTTAGGTCTTGAAGAAGGTTTGGGTCTTGAGGAAGGTTTGGGTCTTGAAGAAGGTTTGGGTCTTGACGAAGGTTTGGGGCTTGATGATGGTTTGGGTCTCGAAGAAGGTCTGGGTCTTGAGGAAGGTTTGGTTCTTGAGGAAGGTTTGGGTCTTGATGAGGGTTTGGGATTGGATGAAGGTTTGGGTCTTGATGAAGGTTTGGGTCTTGATGAAGGTTTGGGTCTTGATGAAGGTTTGGGTCGTGAAGAAGGTCTGGCTCTTGATGAAGGTTTGGGTCTTGAAGAAGGTTTGGGTCTTGATGAAGGTTTGGGTCTTGATGAAGGTTTGGGTCTTGAAGAAGGTTTGGGTCTTGAAGAAGGTTTGGGTCTTGATGAAGGTTTGGGTCTCGAAGAAGGTCTGGCTCTCAAAGCCTTAACAAGATGATCGTCGTCGTCCTCGTCGTCGTCATCATCATCATCATGCAATTCGAAATCGTCATGCTGATCTGGAAAAGATACCATAAAAGATACCCAATATACACATCTACATCAATTTAAACATTCTCTCCATGAGTCACTTTGTCTCTATCTGCCCTATACAGTTGACTTTTCGACGATGTGTGTGTATGTGTGTGTGTATATGTGTTAATCTCTGTCGTTACTTCCTTGTATGGCAGTGTGGCAGTGGGGTAAAGGATTTATAATAGACTAAGTTTCACCTTGATGTCTTCCGGGACGAGCCGTGGCGTGGCTTAGACCTAAGGAAGGGTGAGACACTCTTTCCTCAACCGAAAATAGACAGAGGAGGATCGTGTCAGCGTGCCAGGCAAGTGCGTCTGTAAACTGGTGAATCCATGTAAAACATGTTCCACCTGGACATTGGAAGGTACTTGGTTGGAAAAGGACAGTTGGGCGCTTTAAGTACATTTATAGATTTAGCGCTATAATATAAAAAGCTCTTTAAATGCTCTTATGTCAGCATTTTGCTGCCTGTCTATTTCTTTGCAACTACATGCTCATCTGTGTGACCTGTCTATATCTCTAATCAGTATGCCCGAGTGAAGTTTTGTCCGACTGTTGTATTTGTCTGTCTCCGTCTGTCTGACTGCCTGCATGCCTGCCTCTCTCTCTCTCTCTCTCTCTCTCTCTCTCTCTCTCTCTCTCTCTC
>JAOWAY010106530.1:0-11035 GCA_028565895.1 Goniobranchus geometricus
TCGATTGCTTTATTTTCTCTCCTTTACTTGTAAGGTTACAAGAAGAATATTTACTAATTTTTTGGAGACTACTATGCATTCTGTCTTTTTTACATTTAATACTAGTCCTTTACGTTCACTCTCCAAGACTACGACAATATCTAACAATTTTTGGAGATCTTTTACTGAGGTTGCTATCAGAGCTGTATCATCTGCATACCTGATGTTGTTTATGTTTTCTCCATTACGTGTGCTGCCATACATGAGCCATGAGTTATAGCACAACTCGAATGACTCACCCAGTCACAGTATACTGACACCAGGCCGACCGGTCTTATTACTGTTCTTATAATGCCCAACGCCAAGCGAGACAGTTACTAAAATGCCAATTTTAAAGTCAGGTATGACTCGACCGGGTATCAAACCCGCGACATCCCGCTTCCGAGGCAGACGCTCTACCACGAGGCCATCGTGGCGGTTATTGTGGAATGGTGCTTCTGGTATCCGAGATCGAGGATAATTTTTGCCTCTAAAAGGCGTCTAAAAATTAGTTCTAGCTCTGGTCTTGTATTTCGGTTCATCGATGTCTCAGTTGAACCTTCTGAAAGAAACCACTGGTTGTTTCTCCTTTTGAAATCGAGAATCTAAAAGATCAAATCAATTCTAGGTTCTTGAAATCTAGACTTGGTCTAGAACTACATCTAGATCTAGATCTAGACCTACAGTAAATTCAGGGGTTATCGCTCACTTAAACCGAAGACAACTTGTCATTTCCACTTAAACCCTTTGTCGATTTCTGCTGGATCTCACTTCGGCCTAGTGTTGTAGCGTCATAGTCACTGTTTGTACTTGTTCTAGGAAAAGAATTTTTATGTTCTTTTTAAATTTATTAGATCTGCTTACTGTTACCAATGTTGACTATTTTCACGGATATTCCATATTTCGTGGAGACACTGCTGGATTACCTTTGCACCTAGGAGTGCGTAATATCCTAGCTTTGCACCCACCTCTGTCGATCTCTGCTGGCTCTCACTTCTGGTTGTAGTCACAGTTTTCAGTAGTTCTAAAAGGGAAATTTTATGCTCTTTTGAATTTTATTACTTACTGTGATCAATTTTAAGTATTTTAGAGGATATTCCATATTTCGTGGAGACACTGCTGGATTACCTTTGAGCTCAGCTGGACTTGCTAATCACTCTTCATGGAGTCCCTGTGCTTTATTTCCTTGGATGTGTTCCAATGCGGATTTCGGTATCGCTTTAAAGTATAGGCCTACTCTGTGAAGCAGTAGATTTTTGTTTTTTCCTGTCATTTATTTTACAAAATCCGAGTGCTTCCTGGATGTATAAAAATCTGCACCAGACATAAGATTCTAGATTTAGACACTGGACTATCTACATCTAGATCAAAAAAAAAACAAACACCTGTAGATCTAGATTCTAGATCTAGGCCTGTCACTCATACCCCCAACCCTCGCCAATTCCCATTTCACAAACAACAAACATATGGTGCAGATATGAAATGCGAACTACGTCACAAAAGGTTTGTTGAAGATTTACCAGAGCGATCGTGCCTTCAGGGGAAATTATTGCACCCTTGCGTTTACTATAGACGTCAATGGGGAAACAGCCGAAGGGATGTAATAAAGTGCATCCTATCAATGCAGAAAAACAGGGGTATTAAACCCTTATGTCTTGCTGTTATATGATTGTGAATGGTTGGAATATTTCAATGGACAGTAGGAAAGGCTGGAGGCTGCGGAAATATGGTTTCTGAGGAGGACGCTAAGAATATCATGGAAAGAAAATAAAACTAAAGCTAACAATGCAGTACTGGAAGAAGCAGGAGTAGAAAGACCATTGCTAAAAACAATCAAACAAAGACAACTGAAGTTTTTATGTTATATAAATCAACATAGGAAACTTGAACATCCAGCCCCGACTGAAAAAAAATTGAGGGGACAAGAAGTAGGGGCAGGCAGAGAGTGACATATTTAGAAAGCTTAAATCACTGGATGACAAACAAAAAGCAGACAAACAATGACATGAACTTCCTGAGATAGTCTGAACAGAGAAGTGAATGGCGTGTCATGGTCGCCAATATCTGTGATGATGATGATCCTTATCTTATGTTATATTATGTATAATATGAGATCGATGCTGCTGTGTATGTGATGTGTGTGCATAGGTGGGGGTGGGGGAGGGAACAATAGAGAGATGGAAAATATATTTTTTTTTATGAGCCGACATCAAAAGGGGCCCTTAAAAGAAAGAATCTCACTTTGAAGGTCAATAAAAATAAAAATTGAGGATCAAATAAAATAGGTTTCTTTCTGGGTTAAGAAAATAGATGAAATGGACGGATCTAAATAAGGCATGTCTCAAAAAAAAAAAAAAACAATTTAAAAAGTTGTGCATGATTTTGTTGGAAATGACCCTCAAAATCGCCGTTCAATTTTAGGCTCGCTGTATTATAGGGTGTTTTCAAACACTCACAGACACTACCTAAATAAAAGTTTGAGAGGTTTGTTGAGTTTACTTTTGTTGTGGAGGGATTGAAGAATATTTTCAATCCTTCACCAGTTGAACATCATACATTGATCCCAGCATGAGTAAACAAAAAGTGTGTCTTGCTCATGATGGTTAACATCACGCCTGACATGCACGATTTTCCTCAACTGAATGAATGAGGATGAATAAAAGTAAGCCCTGGAGCAGACACCGCCTGCTAAGCAGGCCTCACCACCATCAAGTAACAGATCTGAGGCAGACGTTGACGATCATGATACGCTATTCACTTCTCTGTTATTCTATTATTTGTCTGCTTTGTGTTTGTCACCCAGTTATTTAAACTGTCCAAAATGTGTCATTCTCTGCCTGCCCCTACTTCTTATCCCGTCAATTTTTCCAGTCAGGACGAGATGATCAAGTTCCTTATGTCGATTTATACGACTTGAAAACTTCAGTTTTCTGTGTCTGATTGTCATTAGCAATGATCTTTCTACTCCTGCTTTTTACAGTACTGCATTGTTTGTTCTCTTTTCTTTCCGTGATATTTTTAGCATCCTTCTCAGAAACCACATTCCCGCTGCTCAAGCTTTTCTTACCGTCTGTTGAAATGTTCCAGCATTCACAACGGTATAACAGGACCAGGCATACTTTTCTTATATCCTAACTTTGGACCCCATTGAGATCCTATTTCTCATGAAAGACTTCATTCTTTTGAAACTGTCTTTAGCAACTGCAATTCTTCTCTTTATTTGGGTGTCACATTTACCATCTATTGTGATTATGTTATCAAGATACATTTCTGAACTTGCTTTATTTTCGCTTCTTTGCTTGTAAGATTGCAAATGGGATTTATTGGCTTTTTGGAGACTACCATACATTCTGTCTTTTTTTCTTTTTTCTTTTCTCTATTTTTTTTCTTTTACATTTAATACTGTTCCTTTATGTTCACTTTCCAAGACTACGATTCTAACAACTTTTGGAGGTCTTTTTCTAAGGTTGCTATTAGAGCGGTGTTATCTGCAAATTTTATATTGTTTATGTTTTCTCCATCAACTTTGAGTCATGAACAATATTCTAAATTTCTTAGAATCATTTCACTTCTCTCTCTCTCTCTCTCTCTCTCTCTCTCTCTCTCTCTCTCTCTCTCTCTCTCTTTCCCGCCATGATGATGTTTAATTTTTTGCTTAGTTTCGATGACCTGCAATCTCGGTGTCAGTTCTTGCGACCAACGATACAGGAAAGGACTTTCATTTGCTGAGCTATCGTTTTTTACAATCAATTGATATTTCTGTTATTGTATTTGTATATTGTCCATGTGTTTCTTGGTCTGATGAAGGACATGTGTCCGAAACGTCACGTGGTTTGTCTTGTTTTGCATTATAATTAAGTAATCCATAACTTTTTAAATGTATTTCCATTCTAGAATCTAGATCTAGATTCATACTCAATAGTGGCAAATTTGTAATAGCAATTTAACTGACAGCCTCTAAGTAAGTCTGGGTCCTCGTTAAATAGACAGTTTGTGGACGAGAGAAGCTCGATTTAGACGAGCATTGAAATTTGTTTTATCCTTTAACTGTCAGACTTTGGACTATGTCGCTTGTTCAAAACAGCAGCAAAATGGCTGAAGTAAAGTACCTGTTTATTTGGTACCATTAGCCGTTTTTGATCTCAGATCTTAAAAAGATTGATTGATTCATCTTTATTGGGTTAAAATAGAATAGGATAGGCAGGGAGCCTTTTTTCATTCTGGTCCAGAAACCTAGAGACAGGACCACTTTGGTTGAAAAATGGCTGTTAGTTAGAAAGAAGCATCTAGGCTCACATGACCAAAACTGGTTGGTGTGTCCAGGTTTGTTTTAGTTTTCGTTTGTCCTTTGTTGGGTTATTATTATGTTTATTGATTTTGGGTTGGGTTTTTTTGTTTATTTCTTTTTCCGCTGTTTGATGTCAAAAGTGAATGTTGGTCAATACATATTGATTGGTCTTACAACTTTCTCACGTTCGTGATTTTAAATTTAAATCCTGCTGTGGTATTTAAAGTTCACCTCAATTGCAATGGTGGGTTTTTAGTTGTTGTATTTTTGTCCTTCTTTAGATACAAAAGAATAAAACAACAACAAAAAAAACGAACATTAAGATGAGATTTGAAAAAAATGGGTTGTATGTAAAATTTTTTCAAAAATAGTCCTCTCGAGCCAAATCAACTCATGAGGCCAAAGCTTATCCAGGTTTCTACAGCACGAGGTGGAACGTAACATACATGTGAATAAAATTTAATCAAATTAAAACAGAGGACCTACCTGATTGTTGGCAGTAGATCGCATTGCTCCTGTTTATCCTCTCTCTCACTGATATAACACCTTAACATATAAATTTCTACTCAGACCTTCTATTCTTTTCATTCTACTAATACATGTCGACCTTCTTTTTTTTAGAAGGCTACATGGTCGAGTGGTTTTGCATTGGCTTTTCATGGCAAGATGGAGGGTGCCAACGTGGAGGTCCCACCATTGATTCCTTCTGGTGCAGAGTTTTTTTTTTATGTTCTTCCTTTTATACTGTCTTGTTTCTGTCCCAACTTTGTTTCACTAAAATATCTGTCAAGTACATGCAGTAGTGGGATATGGCTACACTTCACGGTTTATTGTGTCAATCCAGGTGTCAAATTCATCATCACGTCTGTTGATGGTATCATATCCTTCTTCCAGCTTTGTCTTAGGGTATTGCAGTAGAAGTTGGTTTGTATTTTAGTGAAGAACATGGCACCTAGGGCATGTTGGCAAGTCTTTGAATCTCCATTTGTGCGTATTGGCAGCTCCTCTGGCATGTCCAGACCACAATCTGTTACCAGCCACCCAATATTTCCATTTTGAGTTTTGGAGGCCAGGGAGGCTTTCACATCAGGGATCATTCCTGATTTCTCCTCCTGTTGCTACATTTTTTACCTTCCCTCCCTCCAAATTTCCTGGACTTTGAAATTTCCTTTCTTCAAAAAATAGAAAGGTGACCGAGATTTCAGTTAAGTTTGGTAGGGCATCTTTGCAATATCTTTTTGTACAGGAGTTACAATATCTTGCTCAGTCTGTACAGTCCATTTTTGATTGGTATCCTCTCTCAAGTGACACACAGCCATTGCCCTCATGACTGGCAGCCATTGTGTGGACTTTAATACATGTATCAAGAATCCTGCAATCGATTGCATTGAGTCACTAAACTTTGTGTCGACTAGCTCAGTAAGTGCACACTATTCTGCCACACCCATTTTCTGGACTAGAGAAGCAAAAGCAATCTTTTTCCCCCATCCCCTATCCACTTATATAATGATCTATCAGTCTTTTCCCCCTCCCCTATCCACATATAGCAGGATCTATCAGCCTCACTCTCACGACCATACAGTACAGGAATTCAAAGACAGACTTGTTGTTGGGATACCTTCTGTTTGAAGTTTACAGTGTTATGCTAAAATGCGTTCTGTAAACACAATAAGCAATAACACACCAGTGATGGCTGCAAATTATTGGAAGAAAAAGAGTCCACAGTAGAGTCAGATGTATTCCTCATCTTGTTCATACCAGTTTTCTGAGTTTACATTTTCTTTTGCCAAATTTTCTGGCTGTGGCCTTAAAGTGTTTTTGACAGGTAATTTTTGTAATCCTGTTCATACTGACGCCCGGTAGGATTACATGTACTAGGATTAATAACAAGCTCATTTGTCCCTACTTTCTTTCTATCAGTTCAAAAGGCCATTTCTTTCTCTCTCCATCTCTCTTATTCCACCAAGCAAGAGATGTTTATCAGTCATTAACATCTTCGTCTGTCCACAAATTTTAACAGAAACACATTCCTAAAGAAGTCTGCAATTTACAATAATTTATAACAAAGCAATAAGGCAATAAAGGCAAGGAATACTGGCGTCTCCTTTTTATTTGAGCCGTCAAATCATACACATTATACAATGACAAAATCAACTCAGCTGTCTTACATTCAAACTTTCTACTTATACCATCCTTCTCATGAAAATGTATTCAATTATACTACAACAACTTTTACTTCAAGTACATGTCTCATTCTTCATAAAAATATGCAATTGTCACACACTGATATTTCAATTTCCTGCCAGGGATCTGATGCACAAATGCATGCATGCCAACATAAAAGTGAGAGAAAATGAGAGGATTTATAAAGCACTGAATCGACCAAATATGTCCAACTGAAAATACCTCTTCAGCTCCATGTGGAGTATAAAGAGATGTCAATACTCTCCAGTGTCTATGGTCAGGTATTCAATAACATCTGAGTGAGTTCAAGAATATGTGTAAATAGTCTTTCACAAGGACTTAAAACTACCTCATACTCACACCTCATGGTTTCTACACAAATAACACCTGCTATAGATGAAACGTAATCAGGACAATGTTTTGATAATTTAATGAAAACTTTAAAAACTGAGCACATGTCATTGCTCTTCTGAATCATGAAATGATATTATTGTTAGATAACTCTTCTTTATTTCTAATATCCAGTCAATATGTTTCAAAAACATGCCAATATTCATAATATACATGTAAATGTGACAACTCATTTTGAGCTATTTTTGTCTTTTATCTTTGGACTTTATGGATTAAAAATTAAAATATTATGTGAATTAATCACTTAATGTTATTTTCCTTGCAGAGTAAAATCACTTTCATCAAAATGAAAGACTTGATGCAATGTAAGAATGTGTATTATTTTCCACTCCCATCCTTATCCATGATTGTATAATAAAAGGAAAAACTTAAGTCAAGTACTAATTTTCTTCTTTTTCATACAGTGTATGACTCAGTTAAATTGACTACAGTACGTACAGGCTAAAAACTCTCTGCCTTAGAACCCAATTCTCCTAACAACCTGCTTCTTTGGTGAAATCAAATTTTCTCTCTATAAATTCAACCCCTGAGAACCAGCAAGTTTTCAAATAGTTTGGTCCACTTATGATACAGATTATATCTTGTCCTTTGTCAGCACTCCTTTAGTTTTGACCGCAAATTTTACACATTACTCAAGCTAATTAAGTGTATTGGAAGTGTAAAATTTGACATCTACATACTCATAGGATGCAAAATAAAAAGTTTATGTTACATCACAATTATTAGTATAAAGGTGTTTATCTTTTTATTGAAAGTAATTTTACTTCAAAAACATTATCATTGTCAAGTTGATAATTGTTCATGAATATCTTTATCATGGAAATGAAATCATAGCACTTTAGAAGAGCTAAAATATCTGTCTGCCCATGGATGTGTCCGTCATAACTTGCAAATTTGAAATATAATGTAAAGTATAAAAAAAAATCTATCAAAAAAAAGAAAATGAAGAAAGGCAGGCTAAGGAATTATCTTATATCTTTTGATAAAAAGTGTTTGTTGTTCAAGACAATCAAAAACTGAAGCTGAGTCGGTCAGCATATGAAGACCAAAAGATAATCAGTTTTCATTTCATCTCTAAAGTTATATTAGGAAAACTTTACTGTATAAAAACAAAGAGAAACTGTAAAGCATAACTGAATTAGTAAGTACTGTATAAGAATAACAGAGAAAATAAATTAATAGCATGGAGAAAGAATTATTCTAGTTTTAACTTTGTGATCAAAGAGTTACTTAACACAAATCAACTAAATTTCTAATTGATTGATTGTTTTACTTTTGGGAAAAGTTAGACCACTGGCAAACAGAGAAAGTAGAAAGAAGAAGAGAGCAACAAAAAGATGGATTTTAACTCTGTCAGACTATATTCCCGAATTTTAGGGATTTCCCTTTCAGCTCACTGTGAAGGATTCCCTGATTTTAGGAAATCGATATGAAGACTGAAAGAAAAATGTTTTATGCTTAAAGTGGCAGCCAATCAACTGCTTACTATGAATTTAGTGCTGTGCAGTTTTTCTACAGAGACCACAAAGTAAACACAAAACCGTTTATTACTTTTCATGTACTAATCAAAGTATGACATGCATATACAGTTTACTTTAAACTCAGCATGCCAGGTTATAGGGATGTTTTCAAGAAGGGGACTAGGTCTCAAAGGATTAAAAATGACCTGCCTAATTTTCATGAGGTTGTCATAATGGGAAAGGAGTGAAAAGGCAGACAAAGCCAGAACACCTTTCTTCTAAAATGGAGCAGCAGAAAGGCAAAAAGAGGTTCACCTTTGCCCATTCCTCCATTTTCATTTCTCTGTGTGCCACAGCATCACAGACTTAGAAATCATCCTCTTGTATTATAATGGGGGAAAGGAGGGGAGGAGGAAGCAGGTGTGACAAAGGAAAAGGGCAGTACGTGGAAATATAATTGTTATGTAACCGATTTTATCAAACTTAACTCTTAAAAGAAATAAATGACAACTGCTTTTCATTATCAAACTCAATATAAAAATTACCCCATCCAAAAATAATCACAGGAAAACAAAAATAAAACAAACAAAAAAAGAAACATACAAAGAAAAACTTAACATTTAAAAATGCTGTCTGCAATTCAAACAATCAGTCTTTCTCACCTATCAAAAAAAAAAGCAACAAAAAACAAAACCCACAATAAAGTAAAGAAATTCAAGTGAAAAACCATTCTATTTCAGCAATATAAAATGCCACTCATTTAATTGGTTTCATTTTTTGGTTCCTGCTCTACTTGCAAATTTTGTACAGTAGGCAACTCCTTGTTTGTGTCATTGGAAAGCGCCTTGTACATTGTCATGGCCTGAAAAATGCAAAAAGAAGGCACAGTTTAATTGAGTAACTTAATTTAGTTCCTTGTTTAATGTTTGCCTCAACTGATCATTAACCTCATCACCATTTACCTTCATCACAATCATCAGCATCAAAATCTTCAACATCCTCTTAGCATAGCTTTACATACTGAATGCTTGACTCAATATTTCTTAAATAAAACCTAATTTATTATCCTTTTCATCCTTTCCAAGTTAAAGAAAAGAAGTATTTTCACCAACTTCAGGACTGATCCAGTCCAAATTTAGATCTCCATTAAAACTTTTATTCAGTCTTCATCTGCCCTAATTATGCTATCATACCTGAATTCAAAACTGAAATAACTGGATCAGTCCTGGTGTTGGTGAAAATTAAAAAGAAAAAAATGATAATGGCATACATGGTATAAAGTCCAGTACAGAATATACTACAGAACACACCATCCCTTCTTAAAGACATTGGACATACATAATACATCATGCAATTAAATCAACATCATTGAGCGTCTCTTCAATGCTATCCTAGTTATGAACTGATTACCTGAGTCGAGAGTAATATTAGTATGTGGCAGCATGGCTGCGGAATCAGAGTTTGAATTGTAACCGCGAGATTCTGAGGTCGAGGCAGAGCCTCAGGTTCTTTCCCTTGACTACAAAACCAATCAGCATGACTCTGTTAGCTACATGAGGCAACAAAATATTGATGTCTTAGGAAAATAAATGTATGTAGGTAACTTAGAACCAGCATCTTCAGACTAAGCCCACCATAATAAAGTACTGTCCCTCACTATCTAAATACAAATGTCCTTTTTTTTAAAAATCGCACTTGCATGATTTTGTGTCACTAAAAGTGTTGAGGCAGGTTAAGGCAGGAAGAAGTAAAATAGCCAATGGCATACGTTGTCTACATAAGATGGGCTTACATTATTCTTGAAGGTCTATCACAGGGAGTAGGACAGACAATTGCATCGCAAAAAACGTAATGCTAACTTGGGTAAGGAAAGGGTTGAGAAAAAACACAGAAAAGAAGCATGGAAGGCTCAATGTTTATGCTAATGACTATGGAGCTGCATTCAGCTAAGCCCTGGGTGCTAAGAATCCTTTCAGTAGCACGAAGAGTTACTTCTGTTTACGGTATAGCCCTTTGAATGTGTCGCAATAACAGAACGAAGGTTTGCAGGATCAATTATAACAGAAATGTTGTATTGAATCTAAATAGGGGTTAAAAGGGGAGGTTACAATACTACCATTATACCCAGATTGCTGATACAACCTTAGCTGTTATGCATGGACTTGATTGTACTCATTATTAGAGAAATGAACATATCATGTGCACCAGATATGTTGACAAACCTAAACATCAAAGTTTCCAATCACTGGAGCTAACAAATTGTAGATACAGTTGGTGCCGCTTAAACACAACACAGTTATATTGACACTATTTACATGAGATCAATTCAGCAATAAATTAATCCCTCTGGATTTAATGGACTTGGAACCATCACAATGACTTGAATCATGGTTTCCTTTGAATTTAGTTATTTTATTTTGTTTTACTTTTGTTTTGTTTCGGTGGTTTGGGTTGGATTTTTTTTCATATGTTTCAACTTAACTGGTTAAATATGCATGTGGTCATTCACAAACTGTTGATCACTGGTGATGACAGCATATTGCATTCGCTGAACAGCATGAGGTGTCAGGGGTGGGGCTAATTGTCAGCAATGTGCAGTTTAGACATGACTCTAATTTGGTCTTTGAATATGAAGGGCTTTTGTCAAAGCAAACTCTTTAAATCTTGGGAGGGG